>OZ026528.1:49787251-49971294 GCA_964019695.1 Loripinus fragilis
TTGAGCTTTCCGTACCTATAGCCGAGTCAACTGTTAGAAGCCACGTGAGTGTACTTTTATAATATTTACTTTTCAAATAACGCACATCAATGCATTGTCGACATCATCGAATTGTCTGATTTTTGGTCAGTTTCATCTCATACATGCATTTATCAAGTCAAGTTTACTAGGTCTAAATATATAACATTATAATATTAGCCAATAGCAAGCACATTGAAAGAACAAAACACATAATTATTATCATTTATCAACCGCATCGTATCGTTATGTGCTATGATATCATTACTAGGTCGAAGATGATTCAGCAGATGATTCAGCAGAGCCCATGGAAGAGGATTCTAGCTTCAGCCAAGAACCAGCCTCAATACGCATAGACTACACTATTACGGAGCCAGACGTTATCACAGAAAGGTAAGTATTTTAATGTAATCAGCAATAAGTAATTTGTTGCTTAACTGCATTGACTAATGATGTGTTAAAAATAAGCACGTACCAAAATATACATCAAAACCTCATTTCATGAGCGAAAACAACGGCGAGGATCAGACTGCATGGATGCGCAGCCTAGTCTGCACCTTTGTTTTCGCAAGACTTTTTCGCAACGTGACCCGATTGTTATTAGTAATGTATTTACTATTTATTGTTATAAACTTGAAATATAAAAATAAAATGTGATTATATACTTGTGTTATATCATTTCTCGTCGCATCTGCACTAGTGGCCCATGCGGAATCATAGACGGTACATGTATATAGTATCAGCTCTATATGCTGGTATCTTCTGCACATAACATTTGCAAGGAGTTTAGACCCAGATCAGACCTGACATAATGTAGGTTTATCCGGATCCAAACTGTTTGACATTATGACGTATTCCCATTCAGGTCTTTAAAACATTATTTTTAGTAAGAAAAACAAACGCCATGATCATAAAAAAACATGTTAAAACATCATTTCAAACTCTCATACATCATTACCAGACACTAAAACAAGCATTTTCTCTTTTAAATACTCCTATATCTTCGAAATACCCCATTTGAAAAATGAGGACGTTTTTTTGGGGACGTTTTGACCAATCTTTTTTTCTTGTTTTGGGACGTTTTGACCAATTCGGGGACGTTTTGACTAGGGGACGTTTTGACTAGGGGACGTTTTGACTTGCACCCTTGCCCACGATGATAGAAAAAAACACAAGATAAACAACTTCGGCTTTGCAATTTCGAACCCCCATCGCCGTAAAAAGTGCAAAGCACTCTTAATACAAAACAAACACACAAAACTCTTTCACCGATCAATTCTATATACAGTTATCTACTTCCCGATATAGTTAGCTTTCTCCAAGTCTATCGCTTACCTGCAAAATATGACGGAACAAAATCAAAACAAACAATCTCCGACCATTTTCAACACGAATGAGATTTCGTTTAAAGAAAAGGATCACGGAAGAATGACGGGCAAAGACTGCATGATCACAATAGCTCACTTTGCGCCCAAAAGCTAATTAATTTTAGGGAACGCAGAAATAAACAGAGTTTAATGGGCATTGACGCGAGCGAGTCTGGCGTGCAGCACAGGAGCTTGACGTTAATATGTTTTCTTTACTTGTATACCCTCTACGTAGTAGAGGGAAGGACGGTCACTTCGCTGCTGCACAAATTGTTTCTGGGTGAATTGCACCGTTATTATTCAGGTTACAATCTCGTGCGTATACCCTTTGAATAAACAATTGCTTGCTTTATCTTCCGTCCTATATCAGAAGTTTGCCACATTCACGGTTTTATTGTCATTTTGTTTTTTCTGTGAAATCTGATTTTAGCCGTGTGATGCGTGCACGGCCATCTTTGTTGTGTTATGTTCATACCATTCTCGCGAGACCTGACATCGGAGCGAATGCGTATTGTCATTTGATTGGTCGAGATGATGAGAACATTCTGTCATCATGTATTGACCAATCAGATGACACTATACATTTGCTGCGATACTTGCGCAATAGAAGAGAACAAAACAACCAAGATGGCCGTGCACGCATCACACGGCTAAAATCAGATTTCACAGAAAAAACAAAATGACAATAAAACCGTGAATGTGACAAACTTCTGATATAGGGCGGAAGATAAAGCAAGCAATTGTTTATTCAAAGGGTATACGCACGAGATTGTAACCTGAATAATAACGGTGCAATTCACCCAGAAACAATTTGTGCAGCAGCGGAGTGACCGTCCTTCCCTTTACTACGTAAAGGGTATATACTAGTAAAGATAAACAATAACGTCAAGCTCCTGTGGCGTGCAGGATCAATCAAAATAAAATTGTTCAGAAAACACAGCGCACAAAACCACTATGATGGCGATAACCAATAAAAGTAGAATTTCACGCGGAATCTGGATTCTTTTGTCTTTCACCAATCTGTAAATTTCGCGCCAAAACTTACAGCAAGCGAGGCCATCCGCTCGGGGGGAGGGGGGGAACTACCTATATATGACCTATTACGGATGTGCGGCGCGAATAGCCCGCTTTTTCTTAGAAAAAGTATATGACCGACCCCGTTTTTCATCATTGTAATATGAATGGTCCCGTTTTCTGACAACAAAGTTTGATTATACTCATATTTTTGTTCAGATATTCAGCTCAGAAACCAAAACTAATATTTATTTGTAAACTATGTTTACAGACTGCAAAGAGGGTATATAAAATCAAAGAACAGTATATGAATATGTTAACATTTTGTTAAATTAAGTATATGAATAGGTCATTTTTTTCGAAAACCACATGTGTGGATCCAGAGGGGGGACATGGGGTCCGGACCCCCCCCTGGAAAATTACAAAAATATAGGGTTCCTTAGCAGTACTGGTCCGGATCCCCTTAAAATCACAAAGTTACCAATCCAGTATTCAATGTTGGGCTATCATCGGCCCGTCAGCGAAACGCCATTAAAATGGCGCTTCGCTGGCGGGCCTATGATGGCCCGCTAATAGTGGTATTTGGATCCTTCCTCCCCTCATCGAACTAAAAAAAAACGTCAAATTTGGACCCCCTCTGACAAAACTTTCTAGATCCGCGCATGAACCAGGTATATGATTGAGATAGGTTTATAAAAGCAGGGCAACACACCCGTACCAAAATTAACCTCAATTTACCCCTCCCGAGGTCACCCGCCGTGTTACTGTGAAACCAGTGAAACGTCACAGGAAGAAGAATTCTCACTAGCTCGTTCTAAAAGAAGACTCAACGTTTCCTGGAGAAGAAGTCGGCTGGTAACCCAGATTTAGCTTCGCCAGAAGACAAAGGAACTCCCATTTCTCATCAACAGGATTCTGCGATTCTTCAAGATTGATTGTCTTGTGGTAGTGTTAGGCACCTGACGTTTTCGGAACAACCGACATCAGTTGAAAACGCACAGGCTGAGGCCGATCTTCAAGCGCAAGAAAAAGAAATCTTACTAAAATACCTGCATACAATTGATAAGTGATGATGGTGATGACCACGAGTACAGTATAAGTGTTTGTGCTAATTGTAAGCATCGGTCTACACGTAGGGAGAACCATAAACATTGTTCACGGTGTCTGATAACGCAGTATTGTAGTGTTTCATGTCAGAGAAAAGACTCTGATTTCCATAGATTTTCATGTGGGCTTGTGGCTAAGGCCTCAGGCGCTAAGGAATTTTAATCCTTCTGCCACAGTCAAAAATCTGTACATATGAATAAACTGTAAGTTTTTTAATAATTCGGCGCCCGGGATTTGGTGGTGACAGTTTGAACTGTATTTTTATAAGTTGCAATTTTACTCCGTAAAGAGGTGTGCCGAGACGGGCAAAATCTATGAACAACAAAAATATGAGGGTGACGGTACTATTTCATTTCCCATAGACCACAATACAAAAATAGTAAGTGAGTATGATCAGGAAATACCACAATCACAAACTGCAGACAACCCCAAACACCGCGAGGAAGAGCCACTCAACCATCACGAGACACCAGGGAAGCAAATTAAGGAAAGCAACCAGCTCTCTCTACGTAACGTACAACAAAACATAGAACAATTACAGACTCCAACAATGGGAGTAACAATAAACAAAAAGTCAAGAACAACAGAACCACCGCCTTAGAACAGACAGCAGCCTAAGCCATCCAACACTTTGTCCAAAAAAATCACTTTTAAGCTCATTCCGAACTGTAGCTCATGCATGCATGTGGACTCAATATTTTAAAAAAAGCAAATAAAAACAATACCTTGTCTGGCATTTTAGAAACTCGCCATAACATAAACAAACCAACCGTCTGCGGGGTAGCTCTTTCCTTTGAAAATCTGCAAGTGTGCTGCTGCATAAAAATAATGTAAAAATATTTTATCGGTACAGAAAAAAAATTGATAGAATTAATTGAATGATCAAACCTAATTTTCTCAGAAAAATAATTTGAGCATGCACAGCAATCATATTCATCCAATAGCAGAAGCGGATATTTTAATTATTCAAATTGTGTGCAAAAACTTTTGTGTACTCAGGAAATGATGATGTATTTAGTACCGTCACCCCTATGGGTGTCCCCACAGGAGCTTGGCGTTATCCTTTATTTTCTATACCTGTATACCATACCCTCTTGTATTTACAAGAAAAGTACAAGAGGGAAGGATGGTCACTCCGCTGCTGCTCAAAATTGTTTAAGGTGAGCCTTATCGTTTTTACTGAACTTACAAGCATGAATAAAAAATTGAATGTTCTATCTTCCGCCATAAATCAGCTCGGATCAACATTCACGATTCCATTGTAAATTCGTTTTTTAAAATGCAGTGTGATTGGATTGCTGTGACGGATACTTGGCCATCTTTTTTACTTTGTGTGCTTATATCGGAGCAAATGTATAGTGTCATCTGATGGGTCAATACATGGTGACAGAATGTTCCCATCATCTCTACCAATCAAATGGCAAAACGCATTCGCTCCATTATATGTAAGTTACACACCAACGATGGCTATACATCCGGTTGTATCCATCACAGCAACCCAATCACACTTCATTTTAAAAACGAATTGACAATGAAACCGTGATTGTTCCACAGAGCTGATATATGGCTGAAGATAGAACATCCAATTTTTTTTTCATAGCATAAAAACACATGCTTGTAAGCTGAGTAATAACGGTAAGACTCCCCTAAACAATTTTGAGCACCAGCGGAATGAAGTAAACGAGAGGGTATAAAATTGTCGAAAAGAAAGAATAACGTTAAGCTCCTGTGGGAGACACAGGCCCACTTCGAATCGAACCATAGTTCCTCTAGTTACAATAGTTTTTTCGAACATCGATAGGCGCTACTAATATATATTTCATGAACATACTATAGATCAACAGTGGGGTCCTTCGTCTGGTCCAGGCCTTCAGATTTATGGTGGGCCGAGGTCATTGTAGCATAATTTAAAATATGGCCCATAACATTCAAAGGCAGTGGACCCACCCTTTTTAGTTGTGAAAAAATCTCACTTTAAATTAATAAAACAAATTCATCTTACAGCGAGTCTACAAACTCCGCAAAACAGATGCAAATACAGTAAAACATGCCTTAGGCAGCCACTCAAAATAAGACAAAACAAAGATCTTAATAACAAATGGTAGTTTAATGAAGGTCAAAAGGATTGAAGAATTCTCCCCTTGGAACATTCTGCAATACCTTTTAGCAATAAAGCGATAATTGGTCTTTTTTAAGTTGCCGCTTAAGACAGGGTTTACAGTATAATCAGCAGTCAATATACTTATATGCATATCAGTGTGTAGGTAAAGTATACTACCCAAATGTCAACTGTGGTTAGTTTGATATGCCTGGGCCCATCATTACAGAAAATGACCCACCATTTTTTGCTCCGTGGTTTTTTTTCGGTCCACCAATCTTGAAAAATAATCTGAAGCCATGCTGGTTCCCTCTTCTAGACCTATAGGGAGTGCAGTGGTAGAGTACTTGACTCGAGATGGAGAGGCCGCAGGTTCGAGCCTCACCCGCATCACTGCATTGTGGTCCTTGAGCAAGACACATTTATCCTAGCTTAGTACTGGTTCAACCCGGGTAGACCCATCCTTGTTTAACTGAAAGATTGTTGATGGGACGTAAAGAATCTAATCAAACAAACAAAACTGGTTCAACCAAGGAAGAGCCATACCTGTTTAGCTGTAAGATTGTTGCTGGGACGAAAAGAATCAAATCAAGCAAACAAAAACAAATCTTCTAGACCTATTGAGCAAGATGGTTTCAAGATCTGTCAGTAGCCTCAAAATGATTATTTTAATAAACCCTTGCTGTGCTCAATTTGTAGTCCTTATTGTTAATTAGAGTAGGCTGTCCTGTATAAACACGCCCTTTCGTATAGGAGGAGTAATCGAAAGGGCTATTCACTTTGTAGGGCTTTTCACATTTGCCCTATTTTTCATGCGCTTTCCATAATTTGTTATAATAGAAACAGTAGTGTCAATATTCACAGTAGTGTCGATCTTCATTTCAATCAATACATCATTCATAAAGAGGAGATCATGATGAGTCTCTTCAACCTTTGATGCTTCTTCTATGCCTCGGTCTCTTCTCAACCCCTTTCTGTTCCTGAAGAATTTCTTTCACCTTCTCAATCTTTCTTTCTAAAATTTCCTCTTGATTATCTTGAATAAGTTTAAAGTCACTAAAACTTTTCAACAACAGATCAACTTTATTATTTACTGCTGTAAGCTATGCACTGTCAATACCACATGGTTGAAGATTGCTTGCTAAGGTATAACTCATGTTTCCACTTTTTACATAAGCTAAAGCATAAAGCTCCCTCAGAATCAACTACCTCCTTATTGCAAATTGGGCATTCTGCTGGGAAAGAACTGACCTCTTGGCTGTCGTGTGTGTTGAGTTTTGTCACTTTCCCAAATCTGTCCCGGTCCACATCAGAACCAAGGGTAAGGTTGGCGCCATGTAACTGGTTTAAGCCATCCAGTAAAAAATTATACTGACCGTTCCAAGGTGGTACTTCTTTAGTGGATTATTTGTGTCTTGTGTTTTTCGTGCTTTTGCGACCGTTCATTGCTGCCTTTTGGTCACCTGAAGGGGAAGGGCTGACCTCTTGGCTCACATATTGAAGGTCATGAAGCTCCTCTAGGTATTCAATGCTGCAGATGAGAATGTAGCCCGTGTTGGGAGTCTTCTGAAACGGACATGATGTCAAACCTTTCTATTTCAAACTCAGCCATCCACCTTAAGTCAAACGTAGGTAGGGGCAAATCTGCCATAACACTAGGATATAAGAAATTATAATCAAAGTTATATATAACGTGTAGGTTTCCCTGAGTAGTAACATCCTTCAGTCATCAGCTCATTGTTGTCACACGCCAGTCTTGGCGTTCCAACAAGAGTTGTTCCTCCCCTGATCCAGTTGAGTACTGCAGTGTGCATTTCTTCATCTGTCTACCATCAGTCATTAGTAGCTCGCTGTCCCAGCTATTACGAGGTAGAGATAAATAGTACATGGCGTAAAGCAGGTGGATATAGTCAGTCGTTCAAGGACGCCGTTCATTGCAGAACACAAACTCATGAGTAGTAAGTATACTGTAGTACTTTGATGACAATACTACAACTTAACGTTAAGTTTGGAAGTAGCAATTTCATTTTGCCAGGTCGCTGTTTATTTCTGTCGTACAATAGTGGATAAAACTAACTCATTGGATTTCATGTAAAGTTTTGGTTCATAGTAATTCCCACCTAAACGGAGTCCAAGTGCTACTTAAATACCAATATTCAAGTCCAAGAACTGTCTTTCAAACAGTGTGATCAGACATGTAATGTATGTCCTATTCACATCGAGGCTTCTCTATTACAACAAATACAGGGTTTATGAAGTTATTATTGGTATCACCACTCCAAAACTTGCTGACAGCATACATATGAATAGGTACTGAATCAATATCTGCCAAGAAAATTATTTACAACAACTTGACTAGGCTTCATTTTGTCTTTTAAATGTACAACACCATCTCTGCTTCTCCTTTTTCTTTATCTGCCTGATGTCCCACATACTTGCCTTGCGTTTCTTTGACTATGAAAAGTGGTGTAGAATACATACAACAAGTGCATTCCTCTTGGCAGTCACATCTGTTAATGTGTAGTTCACAGTCAACTGTATAGAGGATCTAACACGAGTACTCATGTTTTATTGAATTTATAAAGCCAGTTGGGGAAAAGAGATAAAATGCGAGGCTTGTCAAGCATTTTATCTCTTTTTGGCAACGAGTTCTTAGTTAATTCAATAATACAATAGCATGGATGATAGATTCTATTAAACATATGAAATTAAGATTACTTTGAAATCTCATTTCTGCCGTAGAGACGTTACCATTTTGGCATTATGTATGCAACGTTTTTATGGACGTCAAATCTGTGAACCGCTAGTGGTTTGTCGATTTTCTTGCATTAGCTAGGCGGCTAAGAGCCAAATTTTGGCCTTATTGTGCTCTTCTGGATACAAGCATGAAATTTGGCACAGTTGTAGACCAAGACTGACTGAGCAGAATAGGATATAGAACCACATTGGGAAATGCCTACTGCGCATGCGCAAAGCAATTTCTGATTTTAGGCTGTTATCATTGAGCTTTCATACAGTTTGACTTGAAAGAAGGGATCATGTTGGCTGTAGAATAATAAAATGTAGCAGAAATGATGTTAATTGTTTGTGGTTTAGTCCTCTTCATTCTTTAATTGTTGCGCATGCGCATGAAATTTGAATTTTGCAGATGGTATTAGAACTGTTTCTCTTTTTTTGTAAACTGCGCAAAACCCAATGCCCCTATCAAAGGACCAAGCATGTCTTCAATACAGGGGCCTACAGACCTGTTTAGATGCGCATGCACAGTGGGTTTCTTTTAACCACATGTTGTTTAG
The DNA here is from genome assembly GCA_964019695.1 of Loripinus fragilis. Classification (NCBI taxonomy): domain Eukaryota; kingdom Metazoa; phylum Mollusca; class Bivalvia; order Lucinida; family Lucinidae; genus Loripinus; species Loripinus fragilis. Next base: position 49,796,152 of record OZ026528.1, read on the forward strand.
ACGATAAACAAAGCCCCATTTATTTACAAGTATAAGCTTTCACAAAAAAAACCTATGTCTTAGCTAAACATATATAAAATTGTTATTAGACAAAAAGGCAAGGTTTAAGCAAAGAGGATAGTAGGCTTGTGGCAGACAGACAGACATGCAATCAGTTTGTTTTTTCAAGCTCAAAGCCCCCCGGAGTGACTCTACCACCTTGCCGTGGTCTCTGGGGCACACTTCACATTTGGGGACGATATTGATTGTAATACTTGTCCCCGTCCGGGAGTGCCAAGAGTAGAGTCCCACTTGTTCACCGTGGGTGGCTTTCTCAGTAACTCGAAGGGGATGGCCTGGAAGACTGAGAGCATGCAGAATATGGGCGTATAAAATTCTGTATGACTCAACACGTCTCTTTGGCCTCTTTGACGGGGTAGACCCGAGGGGAAACACGGCCCGGTGTTTCTAATCGGTCTTGTCATGCTAAGCCCCAGGAAGCTGAAAATGTAAAAAAAAATATTTCTTATATCTTCGTTCTATAGTATCGTTCTGATGCCAACCACGTGTCCATTATCTTATATATTCTTTCTTTTATAAAATATTCCTGGAAGGCAGTGGCTTAACGGGTCAATTGCGCAGATTTTATTTGTGCAAGTATAACTTCTATGTAACCCTAGCACTGGAGGTCGGAAAACCACTCCATTAAAGTGCTCCCTTGTTGGACTCCACGGTGGGTGGGGAGCATGGAGGCTGAATCTTAAAACCAAACACACATGGCTACAAAATCTAGAAAACGCCACGCACCGATTACAGACACAGATTCTGATGAATCATTAACAGCTTCTCAATCTCAATCTAAGTCTTCTGTACCAAAGAAACCTTATGTACCTAGATTTCTAATCATTCATTCAGAAGTAGAGGGAAAGGATATTTCTCTTCTTTCTCCTTTTCTGATAGAAAAAGCAATCATGAGTATAGCAGGTGAGCCTAAGAGCATCAAAAACTTACGATCTGGTGATTTACTAATACAGTGTACAAAACAACCCCATGAAACAAATCTTCTGAAAATGAAAACATTTTGTGGATTGAAATGTACTGTAACACCCCATAAATCCTTGAACACATGAAAGGGTATTGTTCGCTGCCCTGCCTTAAGCAAGCAGAGCTGCGAACATATTCTTGAGTTCATGGGTGAACAAGGTGTTACAGATGTACGTAGAATTAATGTTCACCGTGATGGAGCACTCAAACCAACCAACACTTTTGTTTTTACTTTCGACTCACCAGTTCTACCAGCAAATGTCAAAATAGGCTTTATTCAGGCAAAAGTTGACGTGTATATCCCTAATCCACTTAGATGTTATAAATGTCAAGTGTTTGGCCACCACGAAAATAAGTGTGGCAGACAAGCGATATGCGTCAACTGCAGTATGCCTGAACATTGCGCATCTGGCCAGTGTCAAAGACCTGCCAAGTGTGCCAACTGCTCAGGTGATCATTCTGCTAACTCAAAAGATTGCCCACAATGGGAGAAAGAGAGAAAAATCCTTAAAATAAAATGTGAAAATAACTTGTCATTTCCAGAAGCTCGTAAGCAATTCGAACAATTTTACCAAGCTAGGACATATGCAAGTGCTGTGAAACCAGGCACTTGCAACAAATCTACAGAAACTCATAACAACAGCACACAGACGGACGACAGTTTTACAGAATATTTAAAAAAAACAAACACAAGAAAAACAACAAGAACCCTCTAAAGGAAAACCCCAAGAAAAGGGTAATCCATCTCGTCCAGGGCAAACCCTTAAGCCAGCAACCCTGGAGATGATTAGGAAAGATGAAGAGAAGAAGAAAAAAGAAGAGAAAGACAAACTCAAAAAACAACAAAAAGATGAAAGACGACAACAATATATCAAAGAAAAAGCACAGAAAGATAAAGAAGAAGCTGAAAAAGCAATACTAGCTCAGAAGAATCCATTTTCTGTGTTTAAAAAGGATGATGAGGAAGATGACATGGACGATGATTCTGTGGTTTTCACAGACTCTTCCTCCAGTGATCACCTCCCTAAAGGCACACTTTCACGATTACCAACAACTTAAACAATGGAAGGTGTCAATCTAACCATTATTTTAGTATCTCTTTTAATATTATTTTCAAGTATGGATTTTAAACATAAAATTATTCAATGGAATTGTCGAGGTTTGAAACCTAATTTTAATGAAGTATCTCTATTGATTTCCGAATATAATCCATCTGTATTTTGTTTTCAAGAGACATTTCTTAAACCAGATGATAACATCTCATTAAAAGGTTTTAATATATATAACTATGTTCATACTGATTGTCTGAGGCCCTCTGGTGGTGCCTCGGTGTTTGTAAAATCATCTTTCCCACAAAGAAAGATTGATTTACAAACAGAACTACAAGCAACTGCAGTATCTGTCTCTCTTGACAAAGAAATAACCATATGTTCTGTATATATTCCCCCATCATTTTCTCTTAATTCTCAACACCTGGACAGTTTACTACAACAACTTCCTTCTCCTTATATCATATTAGGTGACTTCAATGGTCACAATATCCTCTGGGGTGGTAAAAACAATGATTCCAGAGGTGAGCTTATCGAAAATTTCTTAACAAAAAATGATATATGTATTATGAATGATAAATCATACACTTATCTTTCTACAAGTGCAAAGTCCTTTTCCTCTATTGATCTTTCCTTCTGTCACCCATCACTCTTTCTTGATTATAATTGGTCTGTGAGTAAAGACCAACATAATAGTGATCACTTCCCTATCATCATTGAACAGAACACTTTTTCCACTGAGGACCACAATCCAAAGTGGAAATTAAATAGAGCCAACTGGGATCTATTTAATACTCTATGCACTGGTAAATTAATACCAGAAAACTTCAAAGAATCTTCTGATCCCATATCTGACTTTACTTCTTCTCTTAAAGAAATATCTAAAGAATGTATTCCTCAAACCTCGACAAATCCAACTAAAAGTAATCCATGGTACAACGACGACTGTAAATAGGCAATTAAACAACGTAAACAAGCTCTATCTAAATTTAAAAAATCTCCAAATTCCAACAACTTGAATGACGTTAAAGTATTTAGAGCTAAAGCCCGCAGAACAATTAAACTTTCGAAACGTAAGTCATGGAGATCTTATGTTTCGAAAATCAATCATAAAACACCTATTAAAAAGGTTTGGGATATGATAAGAAAAATCTCTGGAAAAAACAAATCCCCCAGTTACACACATTTAAACATGGTGGGTACTGACAGCAAAGCAACTTCAAAAACAGACATTGCTGACACTTTAGGAGAAACTTTTTATCACAATTCATCATCATTCAAGTACTCTGAATCCTTCAGAAAGATTAAAACTGAACAAGAGAAAGTTAAATTGAATTTTAAATCACAAAATAATGAAATTTATAACAAAGATTTTAATTTAGATGAATTAGTTGAAGCTATTCAACTATCACATGACTCAGCCACGGGTCCTGACGAGATCCACTATCAAATGCTTAAACATCTCCCAGATACTTCTCTTGAAACCCTTTTGAATATATTTAATTACATTTGGACTACTGGTAAATTTCCAGAAGATTGGACCTTAGCAACCATAATCCCAATTCCCAAACCTGGGAAAGATCCTGCGGAACCTAATAATTATAGACCTATAGCTTTAACAAGTTGTCTATGTAAAACACTTGAAAGAATGATAAATAAAAGACTTACTTGGTTTTTAGAATCCAATAATCATATATCGCGGTTTCAGTCTGGTTTCAGATCTGACCGCAGTACAACTGATAATTTAGTTAGATTGGAAACCTTCATACGTGATGCCTTTATTAAAAAGGAACATGTAGTTGCTGTGTTTTTTTGATTTGGAAAAAGCTTATGATACCACGTGGAGATATGGCATTTTAAAAGATATCTACAAACTAGGATTAAGAGGTAGACTTCCTACATTCATTGAAAACTTCCTTGCAGACCGCGCCATGCAAGTCCGAGATGGCTCCTCTCTGTCTGACTATTATGACCAGGAGCAAGGTGTACCTCAAGGGGGTGTGCTATCTACAACACTTTTTAGTATCAAAATTAATGATATTGTGAAATGTTTAGGTAATCTTACTGATTGCTCATTATACGTTGACGACTTCTGTATCTGTTATCGCTCGAAAAGCATGGCAACAATTGAACGTCAACTACAACAAAATTTGAATAAGATTGAAAGTTGGGCAACAAGCAATGGCTTTAAGTTTTCCAAATCAAAAACACAGTGTGTACATTTCTGTCAGTTGCGCAAGCAACATGATGATCCGGTTTTACATTTATATGGATCACCTATTCCAGTTGTTGAGGAATCTAAATTCCTTGGCATTTTATTTGATAGAAAACTCAGTTTTATACCCCATATTAAATATCTCAAAGCTAAATGTTTAAAAGCATTGAATCTTTTAAAAGTGCTTTCCCATACTTCTTGGGGTGCAGACCGAACTACACTTCTAAAGCTGTATCGGTCTCTAGTCCGGTCAAAATTAGACTATGGCTGTATCATATATGGCTCTGCACGAAAATCATATCTTCAAATGCTTGATCCTATACATAACCAAGGACTTAGATTAGCTTTAGGGGCTTTTAGAACTTCTCCTGTTTTTAGTCTCTATGTGGAAGCAGATGAACCATCACTATATTCACGAAGAGAGAAACTCTCTTTGCAATATGCTTTAAGACTTGCTGCTAACCCATCAAATCCTGCTTATGAAGTTACATTCCCACCAAATTATGTTAATTTGTATGAACAAAAACCTAAAGCTATTAAATCATTTGGCATCAGAATTTCACCACTTTTAGAATCTGCCAATATCAAACCACAAAATATTGAAAAACATTTTACACCAAATATTCCAGCTTGGTGCATGAAACCACCAGAAATACTTTTTGATTTACATTCCGGGAAAAAATCTGAATCAAATCCACACATATTAAAAGATGATTTCAGAAAAATGCAAAGTCGTTATAAGAATTACCAACAAATTTATACTGATGGGTCAAAGGAAGACTCAAAGGTTGGTTGTGCTGTTATATCAGACAACCATAGTAATATGCAACGTATACCTGACGATTCATCAATTTTCACTGCTGAAGCCAAAGCAGTTGATCTAGCTTTAGATTTCATTAGCAATTGTGATGCAAACAATAAATTTATTATATTTTCTGACTCGCTCTCTGTATTGAAAGCAATGAACCATACCAGTTCAAAGAATCCACAGATTCAGAAACTTTTAGAAAAATGTCATGAGCTTTTAACTTATAAAGAAATTGTTCTCTGTTGGATTCCTAGTCATAAAGGTATCCAAGGGAATGAGATGGTAGATAAGCAAGCAAAAACATCGCTTTCATTAGAACCAACTTCTTTTAAAATTCCATTTTCCAATTTTAAGCCCTCTATCAATAAATATATCTTGGAAGAATGGCAAACTTCATGGAATAACAGCATTGGTAATAAACTTCTTGACATCAAACCAACTATTGGTGAATATCAATCGGTTGTTCGAAACATTAGAAGAGAAGAAGTAGTATTAGCTCGACTCCGACTAGGTCATACAAGAGTCACTCATTCATACTTACTACAAGGTGAAGAGCATCCTCAATGTGTTGGTTGCGACGCACCTTTCACTGTACGTCACTTCCTTTTGGAATGTGGCGATTTTGCACAAGTAAGAAATAATTGCTTCCATGTTAATAACATGAAAGAATTATTTCAAGATATACACATTGATAGTATTATGACATTTTTAAGACAAATAAATCTTTTTAACAAAATCTAATTGCTGTTTTTAAAATCATGTTTTGTTTTACATTTGTATCAGACCATAATACAGATTATATTATGTTGTATTCTGTTCAGAATAGCTCTTTGAAACTGTCAGATATTGTACGTATTCTCTCCTGTCAACAATCGTATTGCAACTTATTTTCATAAAACAAACTCATCATCACCATTCCTTTTATTTTATCTTATAAATTTTTAACTTTTTCCATCCTCATCATGTTTAGCTAATACCGTCTGACGCTAATGACCCACAAGGGTTGATGCGTCGTTAAGCACCAAACAAACAAACAAACAAAACAAGCTCAAAGCCCTTGGAACACTGGACAGAAGCGCTCTGCACCTGAGTTATCAGGGTGGACCAAAGTGGTCACTGGCCAAGGACAATGTACTTTTTTGATAGATAAACAAACAGACTGACTGACAGACAGACAGACAAACAGGTAGGCAAACATATATATTCTGCTGTGCTTGAGCTCACAGACCTCGTCAATGGACTGTCTCAAAACTGTCAGTGAACTGTATATGTATATTTCAAGTGTCTCACTTCCCGTAAACGAACCATACCAAACATTATTTAGTCTACGCCAGTCTATTTTTTGTGGGTATGATAACGTTACATTTGGGGGGGGGGGGGGTTGGGGATGCTTGAAATGCCTCATAGTTTTGGTTGGGAAACTACTGACTGGCTTCGAGGCATTTGGTTCTCCTGTAAAAGAATTCGCTCTTGGAGTCAGTGTTGTCATTTTATATTGAGTTTCGGTTGTTCAGATACTTAACAGAGTAGGGGCTGGCACTGTTCAGTGAGCAGTATACCAACGATGTTTTAAAACGTTGCGTAATATCCACTTTTGTGCAGTTGATCGAGTGGATTTAGTGTGCGGCACATGTTAGGCGAACAGTCTAATAGCACCAACAAGGCAAAAACGAGGAACGACATCCACTGGCGGATTGGTCCATCAAATAACTGTGGTAGCGAAAAACTGGCAAGATTTCTTGTGAGAAGATGATATAAACTATTTCATTATTTTTCCAACTGCTGTGTTTCGTTTTCTGGACATAAGATAGGCCAACTAAGAAACAATAACCACAGATTGAGATCCGGTGTTGCACGGAGAGAGTGCGACAATACTCTAGAGAGAACCCTGCACTTTACGGAAGAAGAAGGTCAGTCTTAGTGTGTCCAGCTTGCGATTTGCCTTCATTTACACTTTGTGTGCATGCGGAGGCAGATACATGAATATTTGCCCGTGCTACGGAAGCAGCTAAAAGGCCTAACAAGAAAATAAGCAGTTGCGCTGTTGACACTGATGTAGTAGTCCTGGTCATACCTATGGTGCAACAGAAGTGAGTGGATAAACTGCAGGATTGGCAAAAATCGCTGGCTATCGTTGGTGAAAAATCAAATTGTCTTGCTTTTTTCATTCAATCACAGGATGCAATGAAACATCCTTTCTCCTTGGTCGTGGAAAACGGTGGGTGAGCTGTAACTGGGTATTTTGTAAAAATGAACTCCCTGAAAAGCTACCTACAGATTACCTTCGCACCAGTGAACGATTCATCACAGTACTGTATGGTAGAACAAGCAAGCACCTACATGAACATAGACATGGCTAGAAAACATTTGTTGACCAAGAAGGTGTGTTCAATGAAGTGACAACCCTTATTAAGGTGACTTTGTACTGGCACATTTTAAAGGCAGCATATCCATGCTCATGTGTTAGGGTCAGTACCTTTAGGGTCAAATAGGGGAAATGATTACCAAGTCCAGCAACCTAGGATGGATAGGATTAGACACTGGAATGTACAGTCCACTGTGGACCACCATACCACAAGCATAAAAATCTTCTCTTGGCCTTGTGAGATATGGCTGTCCTCAAGGTTGCAGAAGTAGACAATGCTGCTCTCCAAAGTGCGATCCTTTGTGTCTGCGGTGGCAACTTTGAACACTACATTTCTGTAAATTGATGATTGTTTTTTTTTAAAAAAAGGTAATGTTAAATACCTGAATATCCTTTGGGAAGGCTGTTTCATATCAGCTTACATACAGATTGTATATAAGATCAACGTCATCTTGTCATCTTGGTCCAGGTGCCAAGCGCACAACAATCCATGGACATAAGTCCAAAAGACAGTCAAACACTCTTCAGTAAACTCCATAACATGAGTTACAGTCGAAGTTACATTACGGTATGTAGTCATTCAAGAACATGATGGGTAAACCATGCATGTCCCCAGCATAACAAGAGAAATTCATTCATATCAAATGCTGCGCTAGAGAACCACTGTACTCTAACATCATGGTCATCGCGGGTTGGCTGCTGTCGACGAGGGCACAAAATATACGGTTTAAGTGTACCTGGCTGTTAAAAGGGGTCTTTTTTGTCAGTATTTACTTTTTGACATATTCTGTGCTTATTATTGTCACTTATACATCCAGCTGTGTATATGCTTAACAAAGATTTGTGTGAGTTAAGCGTTGGTCGATACAGCACCTGATTTATGCCAAAAAGGTTATATATTTTTCCTGAAAAAGGATGGAAGGCATTTTTGTTTATGTTCTGGAATACATGCTTAGATATAATGCAAAATATTTGTACTTTAATGTGCAAAAATTCGAAATCTGAGGGCAGAGCATTTTGAAAGGTATACAAGTGAAACTGGTTTAAGCCCTCCAGTAAAATATTTTTACTGATCGTTCAAAGGTGGTACTTCTTTGTTAGATCATTAGTGTTATTTCTGTATTGTGTTTGTCATGCTTTCGCGTCTGCTCATTGCTGCCTTGTGGTCACCTGCTGGGAAAGGGCTGACCTCTTGGCTCTCGTTTGTGGTGTTAAATTGTGTGATTGTTACTTTCCCATTTGGTATTCTGGGTCAGGTGTGGTACTTGATTGTACCGATTCCTGATCTTTGCCCCTTTCTTACTTTCATATTGTACGCATACTACTACATATATTGGCTATTCTGTCCCAGTAACCGGGTCATAGATTGCATACAAATTGATTATATTTAGACCCTAAACTACTAGTACAATGCCCTTGACTACTCAAATTTTGCGTACAGCTACAAAATGGTTTGCAACTTCACAAAAAATTAACAGAACTATGCAGAACATTCTATTCATTCACTTATTTGTATTCTTCATTATGTGATGCCATTAAATCATAAGTAATGACTAAATCAGCGTCTCATTAATCTGTGAACACATAAAAAATCCCGCTGGCTATCCAGAAATTGGAGAATTTATAGGCTCCAATTGACCCAGAATGGACTACAATACCTAAGTGATAATTGCAACTGAAAACATCATCATGAAAATTAATAGCTGTAAAGAACTAGATCATAGAATGGATCACATTAAACAAAAGTAATACATTGTGTGCCCTCATCGACTGCAACTGAGCCGCGATGACTGCACTGTTCTAGTACAGTGGCTCTCTAGCGTGAATGTATGCTCAGCAAAAATTATTGGATAAATGATTTTGCAGAAACATATTTATTTCCCAGTCAAAAGATATAAGTATTCCATTTATTCAATGTTTTCTACCCTTTTGACATCATTTAACGAGATAACCGGAAGTATTAGTTACATGTAGTTTGCGCATGCGTATTTATGGAAACTATTTAATTATATTTGTTTGTGTCTTTTAGGACATCTAGAGATATAGTGGGTCGATTTTTGTACGTTGTTAATCGCAAATATTGGTCTGTGTAGTCAAGTAAGACCAAATATTCTATAATAGAAATTTGTCAAAGTGGTTCTATATCGAAAAATCATCAGCTCACCAACCTTAACAAGTGTGGAAAGTTTCATGCTTGTATCCGGAATAGCACAATCTTGGCTCTTAGCCGCCTAGCTACATGGCATTATTTCACTCCCAAACGCGACGTCATATGATAAATTTTTAATTGGTGATGATAAAGCTAAAGCTGTGTTAGATTTTGTGCCAAATATGTACTGATTGCTATCTTCCCGTGCATTGTTTCTCTAGCAGCATCTTTATTCAAACTTTGCTCATTTATTATTTCCGTTGGAGTTTTCAGGTGATCGACAGTTTTGGTTCCTTTACACTATCTTTGTTCTCTTGTGATGACCTTGAAGTCGCCTGCAGTAAAACAGTACTTTTCCTCACAGATAACTCTGTTTCAGTTTACACATATTTTATACTGTGCCTTGACGAGCCTTTCACAATGGACTATATGCACTTTTCCAGATTGTATGTTACCTGGCTTGAACTTTACCCTGGAAAATTTTAGAATGCTTATAGTACACTCGGCTGAGACATTTTGCGGTATGTGTATTTGGTTCTGCAATATTAGTTTGTTGGCAGACATCCTGGTAGACTCCGTAGTATTCCTTGAGAATATTAACATGATCCTGGCCTTTATCATTAACATAATTTCACAGCCGATTGAGCATCTAAATATATCTTCGGCGTTCATCGTAGGTTTTATACGGAAATGCACATGTAGCACAGTGAATGTATATACCGCTATAATGATCAATTGCCTATCGTTTACTCAATGGGTAGAACTTGTGAATATATCATCCTGGAGCGACTCTACCACCTTGCCGTGGTCTCTAGGGCACACTTCACACAGGGGACGATATTGATTGTAAAACTTGTCCCCTCTGGGAGTGCAAAGAGTAGGGTCCCACCATTTTGCCATGGATGGCTTTCATGGTAACTCGAAGGGGATGGTCTGGAGAATGAGAGCATGCATAATACGGTTGTGTATAAATTCTGTATGACTCAACACTTCTCTTTGACAGGGTTGACTGAGGTGGAAACTAGGCCTGGTGTTTCTAATCGGCTTTCGTTATATAGTTACATTCTAATGTGAATCATGTGTCCATTATCTTATTTTTTCTTTTATAAAATAATCCTGGAAGGCAGTGGCTAAACGGGTCAATTGTGCATAATCTATTTGTGCAAGTATACCTTCTATGTATCCCTAGCACTGAAGGTCGGAAATCCACCCCATTAAATTGCTCCCTTGTTGGGCTCCACAGTGGTTGGGGAGCATGGATGATGAATCTTTCAACTAACGTTCAGCAAAATAACGTCACATAGCAAGGGACCTCGGACAGTCGTAATTAAGGATTGCCCATACAAATGACCAGAGAAACGTTTATACACATCATATTAAGACGCCATGATCGGTCACTGAAGGGGGGGGTCAAAATGCTAAAAAACACTTAATTATAAAACGTTATTAGTAACTTATTTTGTAAAAACCTGCAGGTAAATTTCAATTTGCAATGGCATATATCAGGGCTTCAGTTATGAGTGCTTACAAAGTAATTAATTATCTTCAAAACATATGTTGTGGGTTCCAAAATTTTCTTTGCTATATGCATGGTCATTATTAACACTACATGTAGTTGTATTAATATTGTCTGAGGCAAAAATTTGTGACACTGTTGTTATGGTAGCGGGTGATGTTAAACAATTTATCGGTGTGATGTTTTCTTTTTTTTTTCTTATAAGAACTACTGTTTTAAAACCAATATTATATATACTACTACTAGAGTCACTTTGGCTCACTGATACGAAACCTTCATCAATTGACAAGTTTGGATATGAATCTTTCTCCTTTGATTGCTCTGTAACGGAAACAAGTTTCTTGGATGAATTTCTTTTCTTATTCTCTTGTGTGTTTGTAATATATATTAAACCAAGCTTGCTGTAAAGCATATGTAAATCTGTCTGGCACATCTTTTTAAACTTCATATTACTTGCGTCCAGAGTTTTTAGTCTTCTTTCACAATTCCTACACATAACCCCTTCAACAATGCAATCCCTCCATAAGTTATTAACAGTGAAGACAGATTTTTCTTCTGACCTGAAAGAGAGTTAATTATCCTTGCTTCACCTTTCTTAATCATGAGTTTACAAACAGTGCAAACACCTTCATGTACTTTCCTTGGGGTTACCATGGTTGCAGAGCCTAAGATAATCACCAAGCAAATGAGAGGACCCATTCAAAATTTTAGGCTTGAATCATATTCTACTCATATTCTACTCAACCTGCATCCCACAACATTTTCCACACTGAATTCAAACACAACTTTTTGCACTGATATAATAACACAAATTCAATACACTTAGTCACTTTTATTTTCACAAAACGTATATTTCGCATCCATTATGATCTTATTCAGTATAACTAGGACTGAGAACTATAAACACGAGCTAATTGATGATATTCCGCGCGAATAAATATACAAAATGATAAATTAAACGACTTACACTTTCAATTTATTTTCATGACAGCATCTCGCGCCTTTTTTTTCAAAACAAATCACAATATTTATAACCAGCTTGGTATAACGTGAAAACAATCAGCATAAGTGAAATAACTCAAAACTTTGCAGACAAACTCATCGAAGATACATTAATTCCGCGAGAATAAAACACAAAATAATTAAATCAAAACGATTTTCAATCTACTACAAGACAGCAGCATCCCACGCCATTTTTTCATAACATTAGGATTAGCTCCCCTGGATCACGCCTATTTCGAGATTCTCGCCAAATCTCGCTGTCATGGTTTTGACTATCAAGATTCCTAGATAGGTAGATCTAGGGGAGGGAACCCAGATGATACTTACAATAAATTCATTATATTTTCTGACTCGCTTTGAAAGCTATGAACCATACAAGTTCAAAAAAACCACAGATTCAGAAACTTATAGAAAAATACCACGAGCTTTTAGTGAATAAAGAAATTATTCTCTGTTGGATTCCTAGTCATATAGGTATTCTAGGGAATGAGATGGTAGATCAGCAAGGAAAAACATCGCTTTCATTAGAACCAACCATTTTATTTATTACAATTTTTTACTTTTTCCATCCAAATCATGTTTAGTTAAATATCGTCTGACGCTAATAACCCACAAGGGTTGATGCGTCGTTAAGCACCAAACAAACGAACAAACGTGAATATATCACATTTTTATTTTTAAGCTCTGTGTTGTAAGTTCAAATCCCACATGCGACATTTATTATTGTAACTACTTTTTTCATTCATTTTTCCTCCCTTTTGCAATATCGTCGCTCCATTTTATTATTTTTAATCTGTTTGGTGACAACAACATTCTCGCTATATAAAGTATTAAAAAAATCCAATTGAAATAACTAATTTTATTTTATATTGGTAACCAGTTTCATGTTAAAAAACATTTTTCAAAGCCTTTAACGTTGTGTTACTTCGTTGAAAGTAAAATGGCACTGTTGTCAAGAGCGACGACGTGACGTAATGCTATATATATTTTATATAATTATGCGGTTATAGTAGTCTCCTACATATGTAAATTGCATTGCAATTACGAATAAAAATACATGTATAGAGATAGAAAACTTACATATTCAACGAGTGCCTCTCCAAGGGCTTCAGGGTTTGTACAAGCTCTGTCAGGTGATGATTGGGCGCTTCTTTGATATTCAAATATGTGGCCACATCCATTTTAGCTGCTTCATCTGCCCTCCTTTTGTAAAACATAGTTATTCACACCAGTGAGTCTTTTGCTAGTGCATTCTATCTTTTATTTGATGGATTACATAACAACTGGTCAGCTCTTCTACCAAAGTTGAGTCAAGTTTATTCTGTAAGACCAAAAAGGTCTTTGGGTGAAACGTTTTACACATAATCTTTGAAACTGTCAGATAGGGAGTGCAGTGGCTCAGTGGTAGAGTGCATGTCTCGAGACCAAGGGGCCACGTGTTCGAGCCTCACTGGCGTCACTGCATTGTGGTCCTTGAGCAAGACACAATTACCCTAGCTTTGTACTGGTTCAACCCAGGAAAACCCGTCCCTGTTTAACTGAAAGATTGTTGATGGGACGTAAAGAATCAAATCAAACAAACAAAGATATTGTACATGATCTTTAATGTCAACAATCATATTGCAACTCGATGTCATTAAGCAAACTTATCATCATTCACTTTATAAATCACAATTTTTTACTTTTTCCATCCAAATCATGTTTAATTTAATACGAACTGACGCTAATGACCCACAAGGGTTGATGGGTCGTTAGACAAACTAATGAACAAAGAAACGCCGCATAATGCAGCATTTCATCTGGGTCTACACTGTGAAAGTACCTGTTAAGGGTTTTTTATACATAGAGTTATTTTACGGATGAGTATGATCAAATAATGCCCCTAGGGACAAAAGTGGCCACATAGATAAACATTTTAAATAATCTTGTCTGAAACCACTGGGCATAGATATTGATAATTATGTATATAGCATCATCTATTGAACCTCTCCCAGATTTGGGCCCCATCCTGGAGTTAACATGTTATACCTAGACTCATATCAAGAAAAGTTGAGGTTAATGTTTACATGTTAATTTTGTCATTATTATAAATGGAAACTTGTCCATGTAAAGTCTTAATGAGACTGCTGATCTATCAAGATTCATAACTGGAATTAGGGGAGAGCTTTGCTTTCCTATATCTTCATAAACAATATTCTCAATTGAGCGATATATAGCCCTCTTTTAAAGCTTGGTCTGGCAGTTTGTAGCTTCTTGTACCAGAAAGATTTTTCACGCCTTGTTGTACAAAGCACATGTTTTCAACTGCTTTTACAAAATTATCAAATGTAGTGGAGTTATGTAATAATCTATTCCGTGCTTTGATATAGTTGTTATTGTTCTAAGCTGTTCCTTTAGCAGTCTCATTATTCGCAGCTTGGCATGAACATCAGCAGACCTTGTTTTTCCAAGTTTATCGAATTGAATCTTTCCATAAAGTAGTAAAAATTGTCACTTTTTTTACTATTCTATTTTGTCCTGAGCCAGGGCACCTGTTGTGTACTCTTCATACTCCTGTGTATGTTCTTTGTCTGAATGTTTGCCTCCAGCCCCCTATTTGATCACCTTTTTATAAGCACGTCTCTTGGTGCGTCCATAGGTTCGATCTTTGATAAAAGACGAGACAGTTACAGCATGGTACATAGTCGTTGGCCTTAAGAATCTCTTTATGGATTCGTCTGCCAATCAGCAGCACTCCTCTTTTTAATACATTACAGTCGTGGAAAATGTTGCCCATATTTCTGTATCTGCCCAATACATAATCACGTTGTTTTTTATTAGTCTTTTCTTCCTCTGTTATATTCCTTTCGTTTTTACACTTTGGCGGTTTAGGTGGAAGTGTAGCAATATCTGTGTCGTTTTTATGAACAGTTTCATTATGCCCTCCTATATTTATGGCAACTTCGACAAAAATAACACGTATGAGTTTCTCCTTTATAATCACGTAGCCCTAATTGTTCCATACTCCAGTGAATGTTCTTTGTCTGAATGTTTGCCTCCAGCCCCCCTGGCCAATAGTTTTCCAATCAACTGTGCAGATCTGTCTTTGAATATTTGATCACCTTTGTATAACTACGTCTCTTGGTGCGTCCATAGGTTTGATCTTTGATAAAAGACAAGTCAGTTATAGCATGGTACATAGTCGTTGGCCTTAAGAATCTCTATGGATTCTTCTGCCAATCAGCAGCACTCCTCTTTTTAATACATTACAGTTGTGGAAAATGTTGCCCATATTTTAGTATCTGTCCAATATATAAGCACGTTGTTTTTGTTATTCTTTTCTTCCTCTGTATATTCCCTTCGTTTTTTACATTTTGGCGGTTTAGGTGGAAGTGTAACAAAACATCGCTTTCACTAGAACCAACTTCTTTTAAGATTCCATTTTCTAATTTTAAGCCATCTATCAATAATTATATCTTGGAAGAATGGCAAACTTCATGGAATAACAGCATTGGAAATAACTTCTTGACATAAAACCAACTATTGGTGAACATCAATCAGTTGTTCGTAACATTAGAAAAGAAGAAGTCGTTTTGGCTCGACTCCGTTTAGGTCATACAAGAGTCACACATTCATACTTACTACTAGGTGAAGAGCAACCACAATGTGTTGGTTGCGATGCACCATTCACTGTACGTCACTTCCTTTTGGAGTGTGGCGATTTTGCACAAGTAAGAAATAATTGCTTCCATGTTGATAACATGAAAGAATTATTTCAAGATATACATATTGATAGTATTATGACATTTTTAAGACAAATAAATCTTTTTAACAAAATCTAATTGCTATTTTTAAAATCATGTCTTGTTTTACATTTGTATCAGACCATTATAAAGATTTTTTAATGTTGTATTCTGTTCAGTTAAAGAACATGTACAGTTATCTGAATAGCTCTTTGAAACTGTCAGATATTGTACGTGGTCCCTCCTGTCAACAATCGTATTGCAACTAATTATCATTATACAAACTCTTCATCATCATTTTTTTTATTTTATTTTATAAATTTTTACTTTTTCCATCTACATCATGTTTAGTTTAATACCGTTTGACGCTAATGACCCACAAGGGTTGATGCGTCGTTAAGAACCAAACAAACAAATATCTGTGACGTTTTTATGAACAGTTTCATAATTTCTTCCTATATTTATGACAACTTCCACAAAAATAACACGTATGAGTTTGTCTTTTATAATCACGTAGCCCATGGTGGTTCCTATCTAGTTCCTGAACTTAAACAGTAACTGTGAAAATAAAAAAGAAAATATTAAAATCTGAACGTTTTATATTATAGGTGATAGACTTTAACGTCCCTCACGGGTTACTGAGCATATAATAATTAAGGGGAAATGTTGTGATTGTAGAATCCCTGTCTTTTGGGCTATATATGGGGGTTATGCTGGACCAACAATGGGGAGTGAATAACGACTAAGAGCCCATCTGCTGCTTAGATTTACCCATGTATTCACCTAACAGTCAATCTTGCATCTTATAATATTAATTAACTCGGCATTAACTATGGTAGCGTATTTACTAAATGTCATTTTCACAAATATTTTATCAAAATGTGCACGTATGAAGTTAGCCTACATTTAATGGCTTGGCACACACAGAGATACAAGTTAAAACATGAATATGGTTGTGCAAGTGCTTAATCAATGCAATGATAATACAGTTTAATATGTAAGTTCTGCTGCGCCTATAGCCTATTACAGTGAGCCATCCATTGGTATGGGGGAACTTGTTGACAGGGGTGAGTAGTGTTACGACATAATGCCGGTCAGGAAGGAAGAGAGGAAATCTTATTGGAAAATTCCTTTATGCGATGACGATGCTACCAGGGAAAAATAATGCACACAACTAGCAAAAACTTTTCAGTACTTTATGTACTAAGAAAACATCAACAACACATTAATATACAATGACACCACCTACGCTGTTATTTCTGGCTAATTGACCATCCTATACTAGAGCAAGTTGCCACTCCAAGATCATTTCAATTAGAACCAATCTTGGACTGTCCTGTTCTAGATGTACGTCAACTAGTCAGAAATAAGAGACGTAAAGAATGTGATTAACATATAGCTTAAGTTCTCATAAAAAAAAAATTGGGCCCTTTAATATTTCAGTTCTCGTATTGACGAGAAATCTCGAGATTATACGCGTCTCGCGAACACTATGTCTTCTAAGCTGCACGTGTGTCTATTTCAGACCATCGGCGCTGAGGTGATCGAGCCTGTACTTTGGTCGTCACTGGTTTCACGTAATATTTCTTACGCGTACTGCTGATCGTCGTTCAAGACGTCAGGATTAATATAAGTAGTTCTTCCTGATCATATCCCCACGTTGGGGTGTCAGATTCACATATAACAATTCAAGCCGGTTGGCTTCCCATTCGATTGTGCTACGTGGTAACGATTGGGCCTTGATCCACGCTGGTCGTGGCCTGAGGGGGACAGCTAATATGTGCCCTCAGGTTATAATCATACTGCTCACCAACATTCAGCCTCCAACGTAGGATATGGAACCAACATTCAGCCTCTAACACAGGAGACGATTCTTTTATAATAATAATTAGCCTCTCTATATCGAACCTTTCAACGATATGTTAAAAATGTCCCCTAACAAGAATGGGAAATTCCATCCTTTATATATTGAAAAACGCACAAGATTTCCGAGATATTCAAGAAGAGTAAGGAAATCGTGCAAGCGTTGATAAATATAGACACAATGAATTCCATCTCAGACAAACCGACCTTTTATTGGGACTATCACTAGAAAGAGTACCGTATCATGGTTCGAATAGGTGACCAGGTGCATACCTAAACCTCTGCGTATTTGTGCGTATACGCAACCATCGCTGATTCTGTTATTCCAGCCATTCTGCATCGTAACAAGTAGTGAGATCGGTATGGCGCTCAGTCTAGTGGCGAGAATTGCATTTATAGAAACCTTTCGCTTGCAGGTCACCATTTGGCCACATATACTATTAACCTCTCAAAAATGCTATAGGACTTTTAGCCCACAGTGGGAACTGCCATGGTTTGGTGTATAGCGCAGGAATAGGTCTTGCGGTCTGTGGCCACAGACGTAAAGTACTTGTATCACAGAAGCACTCTACCTAGCTCAACCCAGGAAGTTCCCACAGTAAAAATGATACAATAAAAACGGAGCGTGACTCCTTTGTTTTAGATCCCCTTTAGATAACCAAGTTGGGCACCTTACTTCCCGACTGCCATAGAACTAACTCCCGTCGTCTATGAGGTACTAACAACTTAAAACTAAGGCCAAAAGTTCTGTTCAAATACCTTTTTTTAAACCGAATTTGCAATTCTCTCTTCTGCACTATAGCGGATTGTTTTAAGTTAGCAAAGCTACCCACTACTGTAATTAAAGAGATGAGTACTAAGTGTACACAAGAAATTTCTGAAATTGGCCGACCTGGAGTTGCTTACACTCGATCCCGAGACAGATTCCACCGTTTGTCAAAGGCTTGTCATTTAAATAGCCCGCCTATGACAACATATGACAAAATAGTGACATCATCACTGCTCAGCCAGCCAGAGAGCCTTGTCACTTTTTCTGCTGATTGGCAGCGACGTGATGTCACAACGCGAGACATAAAGTGTATAGCGGTGAGAGCAGAAGCACTCCAACTAACAAGCCAAGATGGCTTTCTACATGCTGTCAAAATTGACAAATGATGCTCTCTCGCCATTGACTCCTCCCTATACACACTTTAACGTTGCCATTTTAGACAAACTATCGCGAAAATGGCGGCCAATTCAAGTACACAAAGAGCAACACTGAAAGATTTGCAACTGATCTCCCTTGCATTTTTGAAAGGTGTTACTCTTTCAGTGAAAAGTAGAAAAAATGGTTCAAGTTTGTTGATGAAAGCTACTACAACGATGTCAAGATGTTTATAAATGACGAGAAAACGATCTTTTGTTCAGTGAGGTGCTTCGCAAGTTACAAGTCGCATGTTTTCTTGGACACAAAACGAACGGAGAAGCTCACTGTTCCTGTGAAGCAGGGTATTGTTTACCTATCATATTTCTCGTGTTATCTTCAGTGATCGCCTCTTACTGTGTCTTCCCGTGAAACAATAACTTGTATATTGGCATGCCTGTTCGGACGGTACTAGTTATTGTGCATTATAACAAAAGCTTAATCAGAGGCGATTCCCAAATGGTATTCCCTTACTGCAGAGTAAAATGGATGCCAAATGATTAAAGCAGCTTTTAACGAAACTTTTTAATATTTTACTGCTATTTTATCAGCTGCTTTTGTTTCACAGTACACTCTGTAAGGCTAAGGTAGTGATATAATATCTAAATCAGTCTCTGATTTAGAAAACTAGACTATTATCAAGAGGACATTTCCTCTGTTGATTAACTGGGCCGGACCAAAACTTCTCTTTTGCCCTATGCAAACAACAAAGGTGCATATCAAACTACACGTTCATGCAGTTTGATCTGCACTTCCTTTGTTCGCTGCTTAGATAGTATAACATCTCTACTTCTATACACAGATTGGAGACACCAGTCTTCGCAAAATCTTTTCCAGCCTACAGAAAATTTGTCTGGCAGATTGAATTTGTTTAAGACAAAACCTTATTCTGTAGGACAGTGCCTTTATTTTATCATTGTACTTTGGGGAATTTGTGCTGGACATTCGTCTGACATAACATTTTTTACTGGACAAAATGAAAATTTGCTGGTTTTATCAGACAAACTGGCACCTTCATGATGACTGAGACACTAGCTAGCTCGTGTACTTAGCCAGACCAGTATGAATTTAGCCTGGTCGCTATAATATTTTCATTCTTATGTAAATTTTAAAAATGTAACCCTCCAAAATTTAAATAGCATCTTTGTATTTTAAAAAATCTATAAAACATTTTGCCATTTCTGTACGGCTAAATTTCTGTTTGAATACTAGCACGCATATTGAGTTAAAAAAGATATCGAAAATAGTCAAAACTATCATTACACTATAAGATGGATGGATGGATTGAACGATTTTACGTCCTTTTCAACAGTATTTCAGTCATATAAGGACGATGGATGATTATGAAAGGCTCAG
Organism: Loripinus fragilis; assembly: GCA_964019695.1. Classification (NCBI taxonomy): domain Eukaryota; kingdom Metazoa; phylum Mollusca; class Bivalvia; order Lucinida; family Lucinidae; genus Loripinus; species Loripinus fragilis. The sequence continues at coordinate 49,816,403 of OZ026528.1, forward strand.
TGCAATGAAGCGCTGTTTACGTTCGGGAACAATTTCACCTCCAGCGAGATTCGAACCTGGTACCCCGTGAACCAGAGTCAGGACCGCTAACTGCTCGGCCATGCGGTCGCTTCTACACCATGGTTTTTTATAAGTGAACCTACAGAGATAAAATTTAAATCTGGAGGATTATATTTTTTATAAGAAGTATTCTGCCACAAAAAAAATGGCATGAATTTTTGCTTTCCTGGAAATAAGCATAATATTGAGTGTGGCGTGGCGTGAGACAAGCCTTAGAAGACACCTCTATAACTATTATATTTTTCTGATCTTTTTCTCTATAGAGAGCGAGAGACCTGCTCCCATATCATTGGACTTATAACTGCACTAAACACTTGGCAGCTGACCCTGGAGAGTCCCTACCACCTTGCCGCGGTCACTGGGGCACACTTCACACAGGGGACGATATTGATTGTAATACTTGTCTCCTCTGGGAGTGCTAAGAGTAGGACCCACCAGTTTGCCATGGGTGGCTTTCTCGTAACTCGAAGGGGATGGCCTGGAAGACTGAGAGCATGCAGAATATGGACGTTTATAAATTCTGTATGACTCAACACGTCTCTTTGACGGGGTAGACTGAGGTGGAAACATGGCCCGTTGTTTCTAATCGGCTTTGTCATGCTGAGCCCCAGGATTCTGAAAATGTAAAAAAAAATTATATATTTCTTATATCTCGTTCTATAGTATCGTTCTGATGCCAACCATGTGTCCATTATCTTAAACTTTCTTTCTTTTATAAAATAATCCAGGAAGGCAGTGGCTTAACAGGTCAATTGTGCAGATTCTATTTGTGCAAGTATATCTTCTATGTATCTCTAGCACTGGAGATCGGAATCCACTCCATTAAAGTGCTCCCTTGTTGGGCTCCACGGTGGTTGGGGAGCATGAAGGATGAAGCAAACAACTAAACTACATGGCTAAACAAAAAGCAAAAAAACGTCACATAGCAAATTCAGATACTGACTCTGAAAACTCCTACCCAGTTTCTCAACCAACTAATTCAAGTTCGTCTCCCTCAACCAAAAAACCTTATGTACCCAGATTTTTAATAATCCATTCAGAAAAAGAAGGAGAGACTATTTCTTCTCTTTCTCCGTTTGTAGTACATAAAACTATTATGAGCATTGCAGGAGAACCAAAGAGTATAAAGAACCTAAGGTCCGGTGATCTTTTGATACAATGTGCAAAAGAGTCACACGAAAAACGTCTACTACAGATGAAGACATTTTGTGGTTTAAAATGCTCCGTAACACCCCATTCATCCTTGAACACATCCAAGGGTATCATTCGCTGTCCAGCCTTGAGCAGAGTGACAAGCGATGACATTAAGGAAGGCATGGTTGAACCAAAGAGCATAAAGAACGTAAGGTCCGGTGATCTTTTGATACAATGTGCAAAAGAGTCACACGAAAAAAGTCTACTACAGATGAAGACATTTTGTGGTTTAAAATGCTTCGTAACACCCCATTCATCCTTACATCCAAGGGTATCATTCGCTGTCCAGCCTTGAGCAGAGTGACAAGCGATGATATCAAGGAAGGCATGGTTGAACAGGGAGTTAGGGATGTACGTAGATTCACTGTACGTTGTGATGGTGAAACAAAATTAACCAACACGTATGTTCTTACATTCAACTCACCAAAAATAGTAAATGAGTATGATCAGGAAATACCACAATCACAAACTGCAGACAACCCCGTGGCACCGCGAGGAAGAGCCGTTCAACCATCACGAGACACCAGGAAGACAAATTAAGCAAAGCAATCAGCTCTCTCTTCCCCATCAAGATGATTGCAATACTAAAATGGACATAAAGTAACGTACAACAAAACATAGAACAATTACAGACTCCCACAATGGGAGTAACAATAAACATAAAGTCAAACTTACCTACAGTTGTTAAAATAGGCTTTATGCAAGTGAAAGTAGATGTCTATATTCCAAACCCACTTCGGTGTTACCATTGTCAAGTGTTTGGTCACCACGAAAATAAATGTGGTAGACCTCCTGCGGTGAGCCCGAACATTGTGCACCATACTGAAAATAAAATGTGAAAACAACCTATCATTTCCTGACGCTCGTAAACAATACGAGCATTTCTACACAGGTCAAACATCTGCAAGTGCTGTAAAACCAGGCACTTGCAACAAATCTACACAAACTGATAACAAGAGCACACAGACGGACGACAGCTTTACGGAATACTTAAAACAGACAACAGAGAAAACATAAGGTACAAAGGAAAAACGTACCGCATCTCCTGAACAAGGAAAAAGTAACTCCTCTCATTCTGGGCCAGCCCTTAAGGGGGCGACCTTAGAAATGATAAAGAAAGATGAGAAGAAGAAAAAAGAAGAGAAAGACAAACTTAAAAAACTAAAGAAAGAAGAAAGAAAACAGCAATGGCAAAAAGAACAAGCACAGAAAGAAAAAGAACAAACAGAAAAAGCAAAACAGGCTGAAAAGAATCCATATTCTGTGTTTGCTGAAAAAGATGATGAGGAGGTGTGGATGGAAGAGGAGTCTGTGGTATTCACAGACTCTTCTTCCAGTGACCATCTCCCTAAAGGCACACTGCCAAGATTACCAGTAACGAAATAATGGAGGGTTTCAATCTAACCATTATTTTAGTACTTCTTTTAATTTTATTTTCAAGTATGGCTTTTAAACATAAAATTATTCAATGGAATTGTCGAGGTTTGAAACCTAATTATAATGAAGTATCTCTATTGCTCAATATTTGTAAAATCATCTTTCCCACAAAGAAAGATTGATTTACAAACAGAACTACAAGCAACTGCTGTTTCTGTCACTCTAGACAGAGAAATAACCATATGTTCCGTATATATTCCTCCATCGTTTTCTCTTAACTACCAACACTTGGACAATTTACTGCAACAACTTCCTTCTCCTTATATTTTATTAGGTGACTTCAATGGTCACAATATCCTCTGGGGTGGTCAAAACAATGATTCCAGAGGTGAACTTATCGAAATTTTCATTACAAAGAATGACATTTGTATTATGAATGATAAGTCTTATACTTACCATTCTCCAAGTACAAAGTAAGTAAGGTTGCAAAGATCAGGAATCGATACAATCAAGTACCACACCTGACCCAGGATACCAATGGGAAAGTGACAAACTCACAGAAGACACCACAAACGAGAGCCAAGAGGTCAGCCCTTTCCCAGCAGGTGACCACGAAGCACATATAAACAGAGGCGCACAAAACATAGCAAACACAAGACAGAACAAAAACATAAAAGATACACAAAAGAAGTACCGCCTTGGAACGGTCAGTAAAATATTTTACTGGAGGGCTTAAACCGGTTTAACGGCGCCAACCTCACCCTTAATTCAGATGTGGATCAAGACACATAGATATTTGGTTTGCATGAAAGACCCCTAACTTATCAATGCATCATCTCCTAAAACATATAAATCAAGATATAACAAGGAGATAAAGCAAGGATAAGGACTCAACAGTAAATTAAACTGAATACCGGAGCAAAAGAAATTCAACAGGTAAACCCCGGTGGGCCCGACAAACAGCCAAAGCATCAGGCCCCTACCATCTCATCAATAGATAAGTCGTTAAGTCGGAACCATCATAGAGTCTGAAGTCCGACCCACCGGCGTGCAATTAAAGAGGAAAGCAAAGTTGCCAACTGTGATTGGGTTGACTACCAAGCATGCAGTCTGTTGCAATACATTAATGTTATAGCCAATCTTTTTATAATGGGAAATTATTTTAATGAACTGCGCTGAAAAATTATTAGAGCCAACAATCTTCTTCAACTTATACACCAAGTCACCATAGAAATCAGGTTCAGAAAGTCCTTGGCGCAAGAGAGATTTAAGTCCAACTTGGAATTTAGAAATCAAATCAAAGTATCGTTTGAAAAAAGTATATTTTGAAAATGTTTTACATCTATTGATCTTTCCTTCTGTCATCCATCACTGTTTCTTGATTATAATTGGTCTGTATGTGAAGACCAACACAATAGTGATCACTTCCCTATCATCAATGAACAGAACACTTTTTCCACTGAGGATCACAATCCAAAGTGGAAATTAAATAGAGCCAACTGGGATCTATATAATACTCTGTGCACTGGTAAATTGGTGCCAGAAAACTTCAAAGAATCTTCTGATCCTATAGCTGATTTTACCTCTTCTCTTATCGAAATATCTAAAGAATGTATTCCTCAAACTTCGACAAATCCAACTAAAAGTAATCCATGGTACAATGACGACTGTAAAGAAGCAATTAAACAGCGCAAGCAAGCTCTATCTAAATTCAAAAGATCCACAAATACCAACAATTTCAATGACATCAAAGTATTTAGAGCTAAAGCCTGTAGAACAATTAAACTTTCGAAGCGTAAGTCATGGAGATCTTATGTTTCGAAAATCAATCATAAAACACCTATTAAAAAGGTTTGGGATATGATAAGAAAAATCTCTGGAAAAAACAAATCCCCCAGTTACACACATCTAAACATGGTGGGTACTGACAGCAAAGCAACTTCAAAAACAGACATTGCTGACACTTTAGGAGAAACTTTTTGTCACAATTCATCATCATTCAATTACTCTGAATCCTTCAGAAAGATTAAAACCGAACAAGAGAAAGTTAGATTGAATTTTAAATCACAAAATAATGAAATTTATAACAAAGATTTTAATTTAGATGAATTAGTTGAAGCTATTCAACTATCACATGACTCAGCCACGGGTCCTGATGAGATCCACTATCAAATGCTTAAACATCTCCCAGATACTTCTCTTGAAACTCTTTTGAATATTTTTAATTACATTTGAACTACTGGTAAATTTCCAGAAGATTGGACCTTAGCAACCATAATTCCAATTCCCAAACCTGGGAATCATCCTGCGGAACCTAATAATTACAGACCTATAGCTTTAACAAGTTGTCTATGTAAAACACTTGAAAGAATGATAAATAAAAGACTTACTTGGTTTTTAGAATCCAATAATCATATATCGTGGTTCCAGTCTGGTTTCAGATCTGACGGCAGTACAACTGATAATTTAGTTAGATTGGAAACCTTCATACGTGATGCCTTTATTAAAAAGGAACATGTAGTTGCTGTGTTTACTGATTTGGAAAAAGCTTATGATACCACATGGAGATATGGCATTTTAAAAGATATCCACAAACTAGGATTAAGAGGTAGACTTCCTACATTCATTGAAAACTTCCTTGCAGACCGCACCATGCAAGTGAGTTGGCTTCTCTCTGTCTGACTATTATGACCAGGAGCAAGGTGTACCTCAAGGGGGCGTTCTATCTACAACACGTTTTAGTATCAAAATTAATGATATTGTGAAATGTTTAGGTAATCTTACTGATTGCTCATTATACGTTGACGACTTCTGTATCTGTTATCGCTCGAAAAGCATGGCGACAATTGAACGTCAACTAAAACAAAATTTGAATAAGATTGAAAATTGGGCAACAAGCAATGGCTTTAAGTTTTCCAAATCAAAAACAAAGTGTGTACATTTCTGTCAGTTGCGCAAGCAACATGATGATCCGGTTTTACATTTATATGGATCACCTATTCCAGTTGTTGAGGAATCTAAATTCCTTGGCATTTTATTTGATAGAAAACTCAGTTTTATACCCCATATTAAATATCTCAAAGCTAAATGTTTAAAAGGATTGAATCTTTTAAAAGTGCTTTCCCATACTTCTTGGGGTGCAGACCGAACTACACTTCTCAAGCTGTATCGGTCTCTAGTCTGGACAAAATTAGACTATGGCTGTATTATATATGGCTCTGCACGAAAAATCATATCTTCAAATGCTTGATCCTATACATAACCAAGGACTTAGATTAGCTTTAGGGGCTTTTAGAACTTCTCCTGTTGCTAGTCTCTATGTGGAAGCAGATGAACCATCACTATACTCACGAAGAGAGAAACTCTCTTTGCAATATGCTATAAGACTTGCTGCTAACCCATCAAATCCTGCTCATGAAGTTACATTCCCACCAAATTATGTTAATTTATATGAACAAAAACCTAAAGCTATTAAATTATTTGGCATCAGAATTTCACCACTCTTAGAATCTGCCAGTATCAAACCACAAAACATGGTGTCTCAATATTTGTAAAATCATCTTTCCCACAAAGAAAGATTGATTTACAGACAGAACTACAAGCAACTGCTATTTCTGTCACTCTAGACAGAGAAATAACCATATGTTCTGTATATATTCCTCCATCCTTTTCTCTTAACTCCCAACACTTGGACAATTTACTGCAACAACTTCCTTCTCCATATATCTTATTAGGTGACTTCAATGGTCACAATATCCTCTGGGGTGGTCAATACAATGATTCCAGAGGTGAACTTATCGAAAATTTCATTACAAAGAATGACATTTGTATTATGAATGATAAGTCTTTTACTTATCATTCTCCAAGTACAAAGTCTTTTACATCTATGGATCTTTCCTTCTGTCATCCATCACTGTTTCTTGATTATAATTGGTCTGTATGTGAAGATCAACACAATAGTGATCACTTCCCTATCATCATTGAACAGAACACTTTTTCCACTGAAGATCACAATCCAAAGTGGAAATTAAATAGAGCCAATTGGGATCTATTTAATACTCTTTGCACTGATAAATTGGTGCCAGAAAACTTCAAAGAATCTTCTGATCCTATAACTGATTTTACCTCTTCTCTTATCGAAATACCTAAAGAATGTATTCCTCAAACTTCGACAAATCCAACTAAAAGTAATCCATGGTACAATGACGACTGTAAAGAAGCAATTAAACAGCGCAAACAAGCTCTATCTAAATTCAAAAGATCTCCAAATTCCAACAATTTCAATGACATCAAAGTATTTAGAGCTAAAGCCCGTAGAACAATTAAACTTTCGAAGCGTAAGTCATGGAGATCTTATGTTTCGAAAATCAATCATAAAACACCTATTAAAAAGGTTTGGGATATGATTAGAAAAATCTCTGGAAAAAACAAATCCCCCAGTTACACACATCTAAACATGGTGGGTACTGACAGCAAAGCAACTTCAAAAACAGACATTGCTGACACTTTAGGAGAAACTTTTTGTCACAATTCATCATCATTCAAATACTCTGAATCCTTCAGAAAGATTAAAACCGAACAAGAAAAAGTTAAATTGAATTTTAAATCACAAAACAATGAAATTTATAACAAAGATTTTAATGTAGATGAATTAGTTGAAGCTATTCAACTATCACATGACTCAGCCACGGGTCCTGATGAGATCCACTATCAAATGCTTAAACATCTCCCAGAGAATTCTCTTGAAACCTTTTTGAATATATTTAATTACATTTGGACTACTGGTAAATTTCCAGAAGATTGGACCTTAGCAACCATAATCCCAATTCCCAAACCTGGGAAAGATCCTGCGGAACCTAATAATTATAGACCTATAGCTTTAACAAGTTGTCTATGTAAAACACTTGAAAGAATGATAAATAAAAGACTTACTTGGTTTTTAGAATCCAATAAACATATATCGCGGTTCCAGTCTGGTTTCAGATCTGACCGCAGTACAACTGATAATTTAGTTAGATTGGAAACCTTCATACGTGATGCCTTTATTAAAAAGGAACATGTAGTTGCTGTGTTTTTTGATTTGGAAAAAGCTTATGATACCACGTGGAGATATGACCATGCAAGTCCGAGTTGGCTCCTCTCTGTCTGATTATTATGACCAGGAGCAAGGTGTACCTCCAGGGGGCGTTCTATCTACAACACTTTTTAGCATTAAAATTAATGATATTGTGAAATGTTTAGGTAATCTTACTGATTGCTCATTATATGTCGATGACTTCTGTATCTGTTATCGCTCAAAAAGCATGGCGACGATTGAACGCCAACTGCAACAAAATTTAAATAAGATTGAAAATTGGGCAACAAGCAATGGTTTTAAGTTTTCCAAATCAAAAACACAGTGTGTACATTTCTGTCAGTTGCGCAAGCAACATGATGATCCAGTTTTACATTTATATGGATCACCTATTCCAGTTGTTGAGGAATCTAAATTCCTTGGCATTTTATTTGATAGAAAACTCAGTTTTATACCCCATATTAAATATCTCAAAGCTAAATGTTTAAAAGCATTAAATCTTTTAAAAGTGCTCTCCCATACGTCTTGGGGTGCAGACCGAACTACACTTCTCAAGCTTTATCGGTTTCTAGTCCGGTCAAAATTAGACTATGGCTGTATTATATATGGCTCTGCACGAAAATCATATCTTCAAATGCTTGATCCTATACATAACCAAGGACTTAGATTAGCTTTAGGGGCTTTTAGAACTTCTCCTGTTGCTAGTCTCTATGTGGAAGCAGATGAACCATCACTATATTCACGAAGAGAGAAACTCTCTTTGCAATATGCTATAAGACTTGCTGCTAACCCATCAAATCCTGCTCATGAAGTTACATTCCCACCAAATTATGTTAATTTGTATGAACAAAAACCTAAAGCTATTAAATCATTTGGCATCAGAATTTCACCACTTTTAGAATCTGCCAATATCAAACCACAAAATATTGAAAAACATTTTACACCAAATATTCCAGCTTGGTGCATGAAACCACCAGAAATACTTTTTGATTTACATTCCGGGAAAAAATCTGAATCAAATCCACACATATTAAAAGATGATTTCAGAAAAATGCAAAGTCGTTATAAGAATTACCAACAAATTTATACTGATGGGTCAAAGGAAGACTCAAAGGTTGGTTGTGCTGTTATATCAGACAACCATAGTAATATGCAACGTATACCTGACGATTCATCAATTTTCACTGCTGAAGCCAAAGCAGTTGATCTAGCTTTAGATTTCATTAGCACTTGTGATGCAAACAATAAATTTATTATATTTTCTGACTCGCTCTCTGTATTGAAAGCAATGAACCATACCAGTTCAAAGAATCCACAGATTCAGAAACTTTTAGAAAAATGTCATGAGCTTTTAACTTATAAAGAAATTGTTCTCTGTTGGATTCCTAGTCATATAGGTATCCAAGGGAATGAGATGGTAGATAAGCAAGCAAAAACATCGCTTTCATTAGAACCAACTTCTTTTAAAATTCCATTTTCCAATTTTAAGCCCTCTATCAATAAATATATCTTGGAAGGATGGCAAACTTCATGGAATAACAGCATTGGTAATAAACTTCTTGACATCAAACCAACTATTGGTGAATATCAATCGGTTATTCGAAACATTAGAAGAGAAGAAGTAGTATTAGCTCGACTCCGCTTAGGTCATACAAGAGTCACTCATTCATACTTACTACAAGGTGAAGAGCATCCTCAATGTGTTGGTTGCGACGCACCTTTCACTGTACGTCACTTCCTTTTGGAATGTGGCGATTTTGCACAAGTAAGAAATAATTGCTTCCATGTTAATAACATGAAAGAATTATTTCAAGATATACATATTGATAGTATTATGACATTTTTAAGACAAATAAATCTTTTTAACAAAATCTAATTGCTGTTTTTAAAATCATGTTTTGTTTTACATTTGTATCAGACCATAATACAGATTATATTATGTTGTATCCTGTTCAGTTAAAGAACATGTACAGTTATCTGAATAGCTCTTTGAAACTGTCAGATATTGTACGTGGTCTCTCCTGTCAACAATCGTATTGCAACTTATTTTCATAAAACAAACTCATCAACACCATTCCTTTTATTTTATCTTATAAATTTTTAACTTTTTCCATCCTCATCATGTTTAGTTAATACCGTCTGACGCTAATGACCCACAAGGGTTGATGCGTCGTTAAGCACCAAACAAACAAATATCTTCAAATGCTTGATCCTATACATAACCAAGGACTTAGATTAGCTTTAGGGGCTTTTAGAACTTCTCCTGTTGCTAGTCTCTATGTGGAAGCAGATGAACCATCACTATACTCACGAAGAGAGAAACTCTCTTTGCAATATGCTATAAGACTTGCTGCTAACCCATCAAATCCTGCTCATGAAGTTACATTCCCACCAAATTATGTTGATTTATATGAACAAAAACCTAAAGCTATTAAATCATTTGGCATCAGAATTTCACCACTCTTAGAATCTGCCAATATCAAACCACAAAATATTGAAAATATTTTACACCAAATATTCCCCTGAAATTCTTTTTGATTTACATTCTGGGAAAAAATCTGAATCAAATCCACACATATTAAAAGATGATTTCAGAAAAATGCAAAGTCGTTATAAGAATTACCAACAAATTTATACTGATGGGTCAAAGGAAGACTCAAAGGTTGGTTGTGCTGTTATATCAGACAACCATAGTAATATGCAACGTTTACCTGACGATTCATCAATTTTCACTGCTGAAGCCAAAGCAATTGATCTAGCTTTAGATTTCATTAGCACTTGTGATGCTAACAATAAATTTATTATATTTTCTGACTCGCTTTCTGTATTGAAAGCAATGAACATACCAGTTCAAAGAATCCACAGATTCAGAAACTTTTAGAAAAATGTCATGAGCTTTTAGCTTATAAAGAAATTGCTCTCTATTGGATTCCTAGTCATATAGGTATCCAAGGGAATGAGATGGTAGATAAGCAAGCAAAAACATCGCTTTCATTAGAACCAACTTCTTTTAAAATTCCATTTTCCAATTTTAAGCCATCTATCAATAAATATATCTTGGAAGAATGGCAAACTTCATGGAATAACAGCATTGGTAATAAACTTCTTGACATCAAACCAACTATTGGTGAATATCAATCAGTTGTTCGAAACATTAGAAGAGAAGAAGTAGTTTTAGCTCGACTCCGCTTAGGTCATACAAGAGTCACTCATTCATACTTACTACAAGGTGAAGAGCACCCACAATGTGTTGGTTGCGACGCACCATTCACTGTACGTCACTTCCTCTTGGAATGTGGCGATTTTGCACAAGTAAGAAATAATTGCTTCCATGTTGATAACATGAAAGAATTATTTCAAGATATACAAATTGATAGTATTATGACATTTTTAAGACAAATAAATCTTTTTAACAAAATCTAATTGCTATTTTTAAAATCATGTTTTGTTTTACATTTGTATCAGACCATAATACAGATTTTTTAATGTTGTATTCTGTTCAGTTAAAGAACATGTACAGTTATCTGAATAGCTCTTTGAAACTGTCAGATATTGTACGTGGTCTCTCCTGTCAACAATTGTATTGCAACTAATTATCATTATACAAACTCATAATCATCTTTCCTTTTATTTTATCCTATCAATTTTTACTTTTTCCATCTTCATCATGTTTAGTTTAATACCGACTGACGCTAATGACCCACAAGGGTTGATGCGTCGTTAAGAACCAAACAAACAAACAAACAAAACCACAAAACATTGAAAAACATTTTACACCAAATATTCCAGCTTGGTGTATGAAAACACCTGAAATACTTTTTGATTTACATTCTGGGAAAAAAATCTGAATCAAATCCACACATATTAAAAGATGATTTCAGAAAAATGCAAAGTCGTTATAAGAATTACCAACAAATTTATATTGATGGGTCAAAGGAAGACTCAAAGGTTGGTTGTGCTGTTTTATCAGACAACCATAGTAATATGCAACGTCAAAGCAGTCGATCTAGCTTTAGATATCATTAGCACTTGTGATGATAACAATAAATTTATTATATTTTCTGACTCGCTTTCTGTATTAAAAGCAATGAACCATACCAGTTCAAAGAATCCACAGATTCAGAAACTTTTAGAAAAATGGCATGAGCTTTTAGCTAATAAAGAAATTGTTCTCTGTTGGATTCCTAGTCATATAGGAATACAAGGGAATGAGATGGTAGATAAGCAAGCAAAAACATCGCTTTCATTAGAACCAACTTCTTTTAAAATTCCATTTTCCAATTTTAAGCCATCTATAAATAAGTATATCTTGGATCAATGGCAAACTTCATGGAATGACAGCATTGGAAATAAACTTCTTGAGATAAAACCAACTATTTGTGAACACCAATCAGTTGTTAGAAACCTTAGAAAAGCAGAAGTCGTTTTGGCTCGACTCCGATTAGGTCACCGTCTTTTGGAGTGTGGCGATTTTGCACAAGTAAGAAATAATTGCTTCCATGTTAATAACATGAAAGAATTATTTCAAGATATACATATTGATAGTATTATGACATTTTTAAGACAAATAAATCCTTTTAACAAAATCTATTTTTTTTTTTTTTAAATCATATTTTTGTTTTACATTTGTATCAGACCATAATACAGATTTTTAATGTTGTATTCTGTTCAGTTAAAGAACATGTACAGTTATCTGAATAGCTCTTTGAAACTGTCAGATATTGTACGTGGTCTCTCCTGTCAACAATCGTATTGCAACTAATTATCATTATGCAAACTCATCATCATCATTCCTGTTTTTTAGTATATAAATTTTTACTTTTTCCATCTTCATCATGTTTAGATTAATACCGTCTGACGCTAATGACCCACAAGGGTTGATGCGTCGTTAAGAACCAAACAAACAAACAAACAAATCACGTTAGGTGCATAGTTTGAATTGCACTTCAGACAATTTTATCATGGAAGCATACTCTATGGGCCCTGATTAGACTGCTTCCATCAGCAAACTGAACTGGGTCCATATTGAGTCACACTGAGTGGTGGTATTAGAGACATCGCCTGAAGACAAATATTGAAATGAAACAAACAGCTAATAGTAATAAATCTTGAATTGTTGACACGTCGCAAGGCGACGCATGATCATCGTTCCATCGCCTTGGGGTTACCGCAGGATGACCGTCCGATGTCCGTACGATTTTATGGGCCCTGCAAAGGCATCGTGTGGTGACCTTGCGGGCTCCGTACGACTACCGCAAGGGTCTTCGATCATTTTTGGGCCAAGATGACAATCTAAAACCCTGTGTTGTCCTCACGATCACCGTGCGGTGTCCGTACCGGGATCATACGATGTCACTGCGATGTGTTTACGGGCTATGGGCTTTTTCAAATTTGTCATTGTGCGGAGTTAAACAAAATCGTAGAGGCCACGATGCCCGTAAATCCGTACGATGATCGCAAGGTCTCCCTGCGGAGGCCGCACGGGAACGGTGATTTGGACATCGTATACTCGTCGTAAGGCAAATGCAACCAAAACATAACTTTTAAAATGGCATTTAATTACATAATCTTAAATTTGAAGAAAAACACAGTACATAGTGTTTTGCATCTAAAGAGCCCATTTAAAATTTGCCTGCATATTGATATTCAAAATTTTTAGAATACTCCATAACATTTTATATTCCTCTTCCTTAAATTTGAATTTAGGTAAGCACCTTGCATATCCATCATCGGATATTACCTATATCAGGCCTTCAGAAGCTGCCGTGATGTAGGGGATAAACCTATGTCTTGTAAACCAGGGGTTGCAGGTTCGATTCCCCGCTTCTCCCAGTCTGTCGGATGAGACTTTAAGCTGTTGCCCCGTCTTCTGAGACGCTTTAAAACCAGAACAACTGCCAGTTGAGCCTTCGGGAGTTCCTGGACATAGAACCATAAACCCACCCGGCCAGTACTGGTACAGCCAAGGAACACGGTCACAAACAATATATCAGACCTCCAGATAAGAGGGTGCATTGGAAAACTATTTTCTTTATTTCTCATCCAAAACATATGTTGTTTGTTTGGTTTTGTTGCTTTACGTCCCAAGTCAACAGCTATGGTCATTGCGGGACGGTCAGTTCACCTAATCACACTTTTTCCTGGGCAGGCTTGAACAAGCGGTTAACCAGTGATTCGTGCACATACTTTCGCTTGTAACTGACAACATTCCTTCTTGAATGAATCAGCGGAAGGGAGGAGAATGACCGTAGAAATTATTTCATGATCAATCTCCACGAAAGTATGGGACCGGGCCGGGATCGAACTCGCGACCCCTGTATCTGCAGTCAGACATGCATCTGTAGCCAGACACGTTACCGACTGCGATAAGCAGCCCGGTAAACATATGTTGTGAGTACTCAAAAGAACAATCAGACGGTTCTTTTGAGCACCCAAAAGACATGTTTAAATTGATGGGTAAGAAAATAGTTACAATTTTAGGCTCCAAAAGTGAGTTTATCTAAACCTATGCCTATATTCAAACATTAGCTTCACCACACTTTAAAAGCAGAAAATCAAACTGGTAACATTATAGAGCTGCAAAGCTGGATTATAATGTTAATACTTACAAGGTCCAATGTTCTTGCCATGAGAAGGCAACCTTGACACTTCATTGTCAATACGAGAACTAGAAATACGAGGTAGCGGTACAAAAGCATCAACTGCAACAGAAGTTGTCAATGTGGGGATTATCGCAGATCTTTTGTCTGGAGGGGGTGAAGACTCTTGCTCCTCAACATCACTGGTATCTGCATCACAAGGATCATTTTCACTTTCATCAGATGAGTCCCATAGTTTCCTTACTGACCTAAATGTAATGATGTGAAAATAAAGTCATAACTATGGGGTGTGGAAATAACTTCCATTATATTCAGGACAAGTTAGAATTTAACAATTATCATATGACAAAACTATTATTCAGTGGATAAGGCCATGACATAAATATTCCAATTTGGGTGAGTTTGATAAAAAAAAAATCCGTATACATATGAAATTTGAAGCAATCACGTAATTAATGACTAAGGTAGTGTGTCCACAAGCGCAAACTGATAGGTGGCGGCCATTTTGTCAACCATCATGGTTATCCTTCGTCAAACAAAACCCGTAATCGAACTTCGCCAAGAGTTGCATGGAAGCAATCCATTTTGATATTTGGAAGAAATCTGATTTAAAATGACTAGAGTGATCACAACAGTTGACACTGATAGGCGGCAGCCAATCCATATATGAAATTTGGAAAAAATCAGATAAAAATTAAGTAAGAGTGACCAACACAGCAAGCACTGGTAGGTAAGGTGGTGGCCATTTTGTTGGCCATCTTGAATATAGTTTGTCAAACAAAACCTGTATTCGAATTTGAACCAGAGTATGAAATTTGGAAGAAAATCCTATTAAAAATGACTAAGTTAGAGTGAACACAACAACAGACGGAGATACTGAGGGACAGCCAGACGGATGGACAAACCAAAACAATAGAGCTCTGCTAACATTCGTTGGCGGGGCCCTAATAAACAAACTTGCTGTAGGGGAAGTAATAGCCTCTTCATCGGAGGAAGAGTTCTCATCTGGATTCTGTATGATTGTATAACATCGGCAGCCGACGGAGGCGTCCACGTTCCAAACAAAGGTTTGGTGTGCTCGTATATGGCATCGGCACCCAAAGTATATACAGACTTCATCAGGTCAAAAAACCTTTCATAAACGTTTGATCTATGGACATGGTTTCGCCAAATCACTTTAAATAGATGCTGCTCAAAAAGCTTAGTATTTGTCCCATTGATTTTCCTGAAATGGTCCTTAGATATTTTCCATGCCCCTTCAATTCGGATTGTATTGCACTGCACAATTTCTCCTGTGTCTACATACTTGTAAATTTGCTGCTTGAATGTTGTTTTATGTGTTACTGTGAAATGTTCGTAACCCAAGTCGTTAAATTAAAAATATGCAGCCCAATTGTCAGAATATATTATGGTACCAGGCCTGACATGCTTTTGAATTATTGGGATAAAGCACAAGCAGATTGGAGCTGCGTTCAACGATTCCAAAAATCCATATTTTGTTTTCTGTAGGCCTACCTCGTTTCTCCCGAACAAGCTTTCGTCAGTTTCAACCTCCACATCAAATTTAAGGGTTTGGTAAGTTTCATAGACATACTCCATAAACATTTCTCGTATGTAGCTTGCCCAATTAACTGCAGTTGACTTATAATCCATGCCAGTGTTTCAAACTATTTCCGTCCAGATACTGTTTTATAAAAATAAAAAATCCCTTATATTGAAAGAGTAGCCCTAAAAATGAGAATTTGCGCATACTGTACTCATGGCCTTTCTTACATCTAAAAGAATACTTGTCTTTGGCCTTTGCCTCCCGTTCAGTTTAGCGATTTTACCAGTTTCGCATTTGATTTTGTCATCTAAAACATTTTCCCTTAGCCGCTGAAAAAAGTACATCATCATTTTGTGTGAAGAGGTAGTGAAAAGTCCATGGCTTTTGAAAATTTCTCAAACTTATGTCATCAATGTCTTTTTTCTTAGACAATAACTGCCTTCACCATGGCCTTTCTTTGGCTTACTCATTGCCGTGATTGTATACTAAATTGCCACACTGTTATCTTACAGAACGTAAAAATTCAAATATATATATATATATATATATATATATATATATATATATATATATATATATATATATATATATATATATATATATATATATATATATATATATAGACTGCTATGCTAAACACACGAAAACTTAAGTTAGAATAACAAAGAAATTTCATAAAACCAATATTTAAATGAGCCATGTTTTTAGTACTCACCTGCATGGTTCACAATACTCACCAACATGCATAGCGTAGAATAAATGTTCATACTACCTTACATGGGGAAAATGGCAATGAAACCACACACAGCAATCTGTATCCTACCAATCACCATGGTTTAGTATATAAAAATCATAATTGGCAATAATACCGACTTTCTTATGTGTGCAGAATGATATATTCTCACTGTGCCATCTATGTACTCATATCTGTTATTAGTTTAAACATATTTTATTTGATAAACTCTTTACATGTGTACAAACAAGAGCATACATACAATCTATTACAGAGTTTATAAAATGGGATTCAGAAAGAAGTCTTGACGGCTTATTCAAATCCGTTTCCCAACATATATAAGTTGCTATAAATATATAAATTCTGGTGAAAACAAAATCGATTTAAAGATCAAATGATCATCAATCATATTAATAGAAATTTTCTGAGAAAATACTGTCTTTTCATATAGGCATATTCACAACAAAACATTATGACTACTCTATATGCATTACATATTGGTCAATATAGAAGTTTAGAGAGAGAGAGACGCTCCTTAATCTAATTTAAAACGTTTGCTGTCAGAAATGAATTTCTGAACTGATTGAAATATTAACTTGTTGTGGTGGTTATTAAGAGTTGTGTCTCCATATAATAAGTTATTTAGACTCGGAACACAAAAAAAAAAAAAAATAGACAATGTAGTGATCATATCTCTTCTAGCTTCAATATTTTGTGGACATTCTAATAGAAAATGGTTTGTTGTTTCTACACTGCCACAAGCACATAATGGGTCGTCAATAATATTTTTAGAGTGTAGATGCTGATTTAGAGAGTTGCAATTAGTTCTTAACCTAGTATGGTGTATTTGTAGCAATCGGTTGCCTGAACTGTAATAGACTGGTACCTTAATGTTGTTATTGTTAAGCTGTTGTTTAAAACTTGAGAGAGAGGTATAATTTCGAATATTAAGAGGAATTTCATTCCATTCTCTAATGCATGACGGTAAAAAAGATTTATAATATAGCTGTGTTCTTGTAAGTAAAGGCCTAATGTTTTGAGAGTCTCGTAGATTATACGCTGATGTGTTTTTAACATTTGAAGGAACTTAAGACGTTAAGTAGGTAGGTGGTTAAATCATTTATCCCCTGGAGAGTCCCTACCACCTTGTCGCGGTCTCTGGGGCACACTTCACACAGGGGACGATATTGATTGTAATTATTGTCTCCTCTGGGAGTGCTAAGAGTAGGACCCACCAGTCTGCCGTGGGTGGCTTTCTCGTAACTCGAAGGGGATGGCCTGGAAGACTGAGAGCATGCAGAATATGGACGTTTATAAATTCTGTATGACTCAACACGTCTCTTTGGCCTCTTTGACGGGGTAGACTGAGGTGGAAACACGGCCCGGTGTTTCTAATCGGCTTTGTCATGCTGAGCCCCAGGATTCTGAAAATGTAAAAAAAAATATTTCTTATATCTTCGTTCTATAGTATCGTTCTGATGCCAACCATGTGTCCATTATCTTAAACTTTCTTTCTTTTATAAAATAATCCTGGAAGGCAGTGGCTTAACGGGTCAATTGTGCAGATTCTATTTGTGCAAGTATACCTTCTATGTATCTCTAGCACTGGAGATCGGAAATCCACTCCATTAAAGTGCTCCCTTGTTGGGCTCCACGGTGGGTGGGGAGCATGGAGGATGAATCAAACAACTAAACTACATGGCTAAACAAAAAGCAAAAAAACGTCACATAGCAAATTCAGATACTGACTCTGAAAACTCGTACCCAGTTTCTCAACCAACTAATTCAAGTTCGTCAAGTTCGTCTACCTCAACCAAAAAACCTTATGTACCCAGATTTTTAATAATCCATTCAGAAAAAGAAGGAGAGACTATTTCTTCTCTTTCTCCGTTTGTAGTACATAAAACTATTATGAGCATTGCAGGAGAACCAAAGAGCATAAAGAACCTAAGGTCTGGTGATCTTTTGATACAATGTGCAAAAGAGTCACACGAAAAAAATCTACTACAGATGAAGACATTTTGTGGTTTAAAATGCTCTGTAACACCCCATTCATCCTTGAACACATCCAAGGGTATCATTCGCTGTCCAGCCTTGAGCAGAGTGACAAGCGATGATATCAAGGAAGGCATGGTTGAACAGGGAGTTACAGATGTACGTAGAATCACTGTACGTCGTGATGGTGAAACAAAATTAACCAACACATATGTTCTTACATTCAACTCACCAAACTTACCTACAGTTGTTAAAATAGGCTTCATGCAAGTGAAAGTAGATGTCTATATACCAAACCCTCTTCGATGTTACCATTGTCAGGTGTTTGGTCACCACGAAAATAAATGTGGTAGACACGCTGTATGCTGCAACTGCGGTGAGCCTGAACATTGTGCACCATCTGGCGTGTGTGACAAACCAGCCAAATGTGTCAATTGCTCAGGGGATCATCCTGCAAACTCAAAGAAATGCCCACAATGGGAGAAAGAGAAGAAAATTCTCAAAATCAAATGCGAAAACAATCTATCATTTCCTGATGCTCGTAAGCAATACGAACAATTTTACACTGGTCAAACCTATGCAAGTGCTGTAAAACCAGGCACTTGCAACAAATCTACACAAACTGAAAACAAAACCACACAGACAGACGACAGCTTTGACGAATACTTAAAAAAACAAGAAAAATCACAATCAGAAAAAACACCAAAAGAAACACCTAAGGGAAAACCGGACAAAAATACTTCATCTCCTCGTCCAGGGCCAGCACTTAAGCCAGCAACCCTGGAAATGATGAAGAAGGAGGAGGAGAGGAAGAAAAAAGAAGAGAAAGACAGAATTAAAAAACAACAAAAAGAAGAAAGAAAACAGCAATGGCAAAAAGAACAAGCACAGAAAGAAAAAGAACAAACAGAAAAAGCAAAACAAGCTGAAAAGAATCCTTATTCTGTGTTTGCTGGAAAAGATGATGAGGAGGTGTGTATGGAAGAGGAGTCTGTGGTATTCACAGACTCTTCTTCCAGTGACCATCTCCCTAAAGGCACACTGCCAAGATTACCAGTAACGAAATAATGGAGGGTTTCAATCTAACCATTATTTTAGTACTTCTTTTAATATTATTTTCAAGTATGGATTTTAAACATAAAATTATTCAATGGAATTGTCGAGGTTTGAAACCTAATTATAATGAAGTATCTCTATTGATTTCCGAATATAATCCATCCGTATTTTGTTTTCAAGAGACATTTCTTAAACCAGATGATAACATCTCATTACGAGGTTTTAATGTATATAACTATGTTCATACTGATTGTCTGAGGCCCTCTGGTGGTGCCTCAATATTTGTAAAATCATCTTTCCCACAAAGAAAGATTGATTTACAAACAGAACTACAAGCAACTGCTGTTTCTGTCACTCTAGACAGAGAAATAACCATATGTTCTGTATATATTCCTCCATCGTTTTCTCTTAACTCCCAACACTTGGACAATTTACTGCAACAACTTCCTTCTCCTTATATTTTATTAGGTGACTTCAATGGTCACAATATCCTCTGGGGTGGTCAAAACAATGATTCCAGAGGTGAATTTATCGAAAATTTCATTACAAAGAATGACATTTGTATTATGAATGATAAGTCTTACACTTATCATTCTCCAAGTACAAAGTCTTTTACATCTATTGATCTTTCCTTCTGTCATCCAACACTGTTTCTTGATTATAATTGGTCTGTATGTGAAGACCAACACAATAGTGATCACTTCCCTATCATCATTGAACAGAACACTTATTCCACTGAGGATCACAATCCAAAGTGGAAATTAAATAGAGCCAACTGGGATCTATTTAATACTCTGTGCACTGGTAAATTGGTGCCAGAAAACTTCAAAGAATCTTCTGATCCTATAGCTGATTTTACCTCTTCTCTTATCGAAATATCTAAAGAATGTATTCCTCAAACTTCGACAAATCCAACTAAAAGTAATCCATGGTACAATGACGACTGTAAAGAAGCAATTAAACAGCGCAAGCAAGCTCTATCTAAATTCAAAAGATCTCCAAATACCAACAATTTCAATGACATCAAAGTATTTAGAGCTAAAGCCCGTAGAACAATTAAACTTTCAAAGCGTAAATCATGGAGATCTTATGTTTCGAAAATCAATCATAAAACACCTATTAAAAAGGTTTGGGATATGATAAGAAAAATCTCTGGAAAAAACAAATCCCCCAGTTACACACATCTAAACATGGTGGGTACTGACAGCAAAGCAACTTCAAAAACAGACATTGCTGACACTTTAGGAGAAACTTTTTGTCACAATTCATCATCATTCAATTACTCTGAATCCTTCAGAAAGATTAAAACCGAACAAGAGAAAGTCAAATTGAATTTTAAATCACAAAATAATGAAATTTACAACAAAGATTTTAATTTAGATGAATTAGTTGAAGCTATTCAACTATCACATGACTCAGCCACGGGTCCTGATGAGATCCACTATCAAATGCTTAAACATCTCCCAGATACTTCTCTTGAAACTCTTTTGAATATATTTAATTACATTTGGACTACTGGTAAATTTCCAGAAGATTGGATCTTAGCAACCATAATCCCAATTCCCAAACCTGGGAAAGATCCTGCGGAACCTAATAACTATAGACCTATAGCTTTAACAAGTTGTCTATGTAAAACACTTGAAAGAATGATAAATAAAAGACTTACTTGGTTTTTAGAATCCAATAATCATATATCGCGGTTCCAGTCTGGTTTCAGATCTGACCGCAGTACAACTGATAATTTAGTTAGATTGGAAACCTTCATACGTGATGCCTTTATTAAAAAGGAACATGTAGTTGCTGTGTTTTTTGATATGGAAAAAGCTTATGATACCACGTGGAGATATGGCATTTTAAAAGATATCCACAAACTAGGATTAAGAGGTAGACTTCCTACATTCATTGAAAACTTCCTTGCAGACCGCGCCATGCAAGTCCGAGTTGGCTCCTCTCTGTCTGACTATTACGACCAGGAGCAAGGTGTACCTCAAGGAGGCGTTCTATCAACAACACTTTTTAGCATTAAAATTAATGATATTGTGAAATGTTTAGGTAATCTTACCGATTGCTCATTATATGTTGATGACTTCTGTATCTGTTATCGCTCAAAAAGCATGGCGACGATTGAACGCCAACTGCAACAAAATTTAAATAAGATTGAAAATTGGGCAACAAGCAATGGTTTTAAGTTTTCCAAATCAAAAACACAGTGTGTACATTTCTGTCAGTTGCGCAAGCAACATGATGATCCGGTTTTACATTTATATGGATCACCCATTCCAGTTGTTGAGGAATCTAAATTCCTTGGCATTTTATTTGATAGAAAACTCAGTTTTATACCCCATATTAAATATCTCAAAGCTAAATGTTTAAAAGCATTGAATCTTTTAAAAGTGCTTTCCCATACTTCTTGGGGTGCAGACCGAACAACACTTCTCAAGTTGTATCGGTCTCTAGTCCGGTCAAAATTAGACTATGGCTGTATTATATATGGCTCTGCACGAAAATCATATCTTCAAATGCTTGATCCTATACATAACCAAGGACTTAGATTAGCTTTAGGGGCTTTTAGAACTTCTCCTGTAGCTAGTCTCTATGTGGAAGCAGATGAACCATCACTATACTCACGAAGAGAGAAACTCTCTTTGCAATATGCTATAAGACTCGCTGCTAACCCATCAAATCCTGCTCATGAAGTTACATTCCCACCAAACTATTTTAATTTATATGAACAAAAACCTAAAGCTATTAAATCATTTGGCATCAGAATTTCACCACTCTTAGAATCTGCCAATATCAAACCACAAAATATTGAAAAACATTTTACACCAAATATTCCAGCTTGGTGTATGAAACCACCTGAAATACTTTTTGATTTACATTCTGGGAAAAAATCTGAATCAAATCCACACATATTAAAAGATGATTTCAGAAAAATACAAAGTCGTTATAAGAATTACCAACAAATTTATACTGATGGGTCAAAGGAAGACTCAAAGGTTGGTTGTGCTGTTATATCAGACAACCATAGTAATATGCAACGTATACCTGACGATTCATCAATTTTCACTGCTGAAGCCAAAGCAATTGATCTAGCTTTAGATTTCATTAGCACTTGTGATGCTAACAATAAATTTATTATATTTTCTGACTCGCTTTCTGTATTGAAAGCAATGAACCATACCAGTTCAAAGAATCCACAGATTCAGAAACTTTTAGAAAAATGTCATGAGCTTTTAGCTTATAAAGAAATTGCTCTCTGTTGGATTCCTAGTCATATAGGTATCCAAGGGAATGAGATGGTAGATAAGCAAGCAAAAACATCGCTTTCATTAGAACCAACTTCTTTTAAAATTCCATTTTCCAATTTTAAGCCATCTATCAATAAATATATCTTGCAAGAATGGCAAACTTCATGGAATAACAGCATTGGAAATAAACTTCTTGACATCAAACCAACTATTGGTGAATATCAATCAGTTGTTCGAAACATTAGAAGAGAAGAAGTAGTTTTAGCTCGACTCCGCTTAGGTCATACAAGAGTCACTCATTCATACTTACTACAAGGTGAAGAGCCGCCACAATGTGTTGGTTGCGATGCACCATTCACTGTACGTCACTTCCTTTTGGAGTGTGGCGATTTTGCACAAGTAAGAAATAATTGCTTCCATGTTGATAACATGAAAGAATTATTTCAAGATATACATATTGATAGTATTATGACATTTTTAAGACAAATAAATCTTTTTAACAAAATCTAATTGCTATTTTTAAAATCATGTTTTGTTTTACATTTGTATCAGACCATAATACAGATTTTTTAATGTTGTATTCTGTTCAGTTAAAGAACATGTACAGTTATCTGAATAGCTCTTTGAAACTGTCAGATATTGTACGTGGTCTCTCCTGTCAACAATCGTATTGCAACTAATTATCATTGTACAAACTCATCATCACCTTTCCTTTTATTTTATCTTATAAATTTTTACTTTTTCCATCTTCATCATGTTTAGTTTAATACCGTCTGACGCTAATGACCCACAAGGGTTGATGCGTCGTTAAGAACCAAACAAACAAACAAACAAATCATTTATCATTTTGTAGACTTGGCACATTTTATGTTTGTAGCGTCTGTCCCGTAATGATTCCCAGCCGATCTCCTTAGATAACATATCTAAAGAGACAAGTCTGGTTGCCCCAGTAACTATCCTGGCTGCCTCTGTTTGTATTTTTTCAATTGCATTTGCCTCATATTGTGCACAGTTGTCCCATACGATATTAGCATATTCAAGAAAAGGTCGTACAAATGAAATATAAATTTTGTTCAGAGAGTCCCTATCAAGCATAAATTTTAGTTTACGCATGACATATATCTTTTGCCATGCTTTAGAAGTGATTAAATTAATATGTTCATGCCAAGTGCCATCGTTTGATAAAATAATAAAATTATTAATGGTGGGTGCATGTTTCTATTATTTTTCCGGGAAACCAAAAGTGATTCAGATTTAGAGGGATTAAATTGTACTAACCATTTGTCTGCCCATCTATGAATAGTTTCTAAATCAGTATTAATCATTTCTGCAGCACTGATAGGGTTGTCTACTATTATGTACAAGCTCGTATCGTCAGCGAAAAGTCGAACACATGATTGTATATCAGCAACAATATCATTTATGTATAATAAAAATAGCAGTGGGCCGAGAATAGATCCTTGAAGTACGCCAGCTCTGATAAACTGCCAATCAGATCTTCCCCCTGGAATGACAACTCTTTGTTTCCTATTTGTAAGATAGTCACTTAACCAATCGAGTAATAACCCATTTATACCAGCCCTTTTCAGTTTGTATATGAGACCTTTATGCCAAACGCGATCAAAAGCTTTGCTTATGTCGCAAAAAACAGCCCGTACTTCCAAACCGTTGTCTAGGGCTTTACAAAAAGTATTATAAATATCAACTAATTGGTTTACAGTCGAATCTCCAGGAACAAAACCGGATTGCAAACACGGTATTATAGAATGATCATTAAAATAATTGAACATATGCTTATGAATTATTTTTTCCATAACTTTACCAATCGAACTTAAGAGAGATATTGGTCTATAATTGCACACAAGAGAAGGGTCATCTTTTTTATACAGTGAAGACACATTTGCTTGTTTCCATACGTCGGGGGAAATACCATGTGATAAAGAATAATTGAAAAGTATCTGTTATTAGTGACGTTATAGGCGTACAAATTGTATTTTTTTCCAAAAATGCTTTAAACAGATATTTGAAATGGTTTACGGCAGATTTGTCTCTGCAAAGAAATTTTTATCTGCTCATTCCATAAAAATGTCAGGATTTAGCCCATTAATATACACAAAAGCTGCAACAATGCACCTCTGGAATTAAATCAAATTTCTGGTCCAGAAAAGTCTCCTAATCGATTTGGGCCATTTATTTGCATCTCCTATAACGTCCTGAATAATTTTCCATAACTCGTAAGTGTCTCTATTCCTGGCAGCTAACAAAGAATCAACGTCCGTCATACTCAACAATACAATTATGACCCGTGAGCTATGAGATTTGTTATAGAAAAATGCATGCAAATCATGAATCACGTTCACTGATATTTACTTTGAAATATAGTCTTTATCAATGAATTATACAAATACGGATCGTTAATGGTATTCTCATCGTGAATCTCCCCGTACTAAATGTTATAGTGAAAGAAACCCCAAATCGTAGAGTGGATACTTATTCCGTAAATTTGCAAAAAATAACGAGCAATTGCGTGTAAAGAAACAAATGCTTAAGTTTCCCCCTACACCGACATTAGTCTTAAACTGATCGTGAATCTACCCCGTCGTTCGCTATACTGATCGTGAATCTTCCCCGTATGTTCTCAATGACTAAATGCTAGAGTTAATGAAACCCCAAATTATAGAGTTAATACTTATTCCATAAATGAAAAAAAAATATATAATTAAATTGCATTTGTTGTGACAAGAAACGTCTGGTTAAGTTTCCCATACACCATGGCTTGTATTAAACGTAAATCATCGTATTTTCATTAGTATATTATCAGCGGAATACGGGGAAGTTAAAGATGAACACGTTTCTTGTCACACCAAATGCAATGTCTCGTTAATTTTCAAATTTACGGAATAAGTTTCCCCCTACACAAAGGTTCGTCTTAAACATCCCCATATGTGTATGTCTAATCTTTGAACAACCTATCATAAGATCGGTACTCGAATCTATTCCTAAATGCTTACATAAATCGCCATGTACACACTGAATACTTAAAAATGATTGAAGTCTATAGTCCTTGTGGCATACGGCATGCTTTTCTATATAGTACACCAATATCGATCACATCCGGTCTATGAAGTACCGGCAATACGCGTAAATACCAGCAAATCGACGTATACATTTTTACCAGTGTGTATCCTCCGCCAATGCAAGAAATAAGTTTGTTGTATAGATGAAGTGTCTATATACTTCCCGTAGATTATAAGTACTATTCTTTGTTCATTTTTTTAATTTCTCCCAAAAGAAAAGAAAAGCCCATTTTCTTTTCTGAAAGGTCCCCAAAGAATACCCTTTAAGACACTTGGAGGGGGTTATCCCCCACCGCCCCCCCCCCCCCCCCCCCCATGCATGAAATACGTTTGTTGGGTAGATGAAGTGTCTATATACTGATCGTGAATCTTCCCCGTCGTTCGCTATACTGATCGTGAATCTCCCCTAGATTATTAGCAATTCTTTGTTCATAATCTAATCTTTGAAAAGCCCGAAAAGAAAAGCCAAGCCCCTTTTCTTTTCTTAAAGGTCCCCAAAGAAGACCCTTTAAGACACTTGGAGGGGGCTATCCTCCCCCAAAGCATGAAATTTACTGTGATATTTAAATTAGATAAAGCGTCAGAGTGATACTGATCAGAATATTTCGACATGAAAGGAATGTGGAGTGGAGTTTTATTCACTGAAAATAACAATCCCGTAGGGGAGGGGGGGGTCACGATAAAGCCCTTGGACTCCCCTAGAGTTAGACAGAGAGAGAGAAAACAAGAATGTGGTAGACTAAACCTTCTCCCTAGATCCAATCCCCACCCAAACTTGCATAAAGCTAAGCAATTATTATCCTGTCAACAACCCACTCCATCAGATGATGAAGATTTCAGAGATGATTCACAGGTACATTTATTTAAGCCAGCACTTTAAATTTGTGTACTTATCCCATATGTGCGAGCAGCAAATTGATGCTCTGACGAACCTGTACATCTGCACAATCTCGCCGAACTCCCGTACCCCTCGCGAAAATTACTGTCAGATTAGTGCCGCGTGCAATTGTAAGTAGTATAGAGCGATTGTTTTTACTCTAGCTGATGGCTAATGCCTGTTCCCTGTTCCAAGATGGCGGCCCCCATGTAAACGATTGCACAACATCTGGAAATGATGCAACGGCTATAACGGGAGATGACGCAATATTTAGTGACAGGTTTTCCCATTTTCTGTCGTTGTACTTACGTTTGCTGGTATTTCACCATCGTTGTGCAATGCTATAATTTATATATACGTAGAGATCCTAATGCGCCGCATATCAGCTCTGGCGTTTGAATGATAAACGTTGAACTTGTATTAAAGTACAGTGAAAAAGCGGAGTTAATAGTTTAACAGCTGACAGGTAAGACGATAAATTTCTTCTTTTCTTAATACTGTCTAGTCGATTGTTATCATACTAAATTTAGGCGTTTCATTTGATTGTTAAAGTATTACTATGGTGTATTATTCAAATTGGCGATCTATATCGATATTCAGTCAAGTGGACTAGATAAGCTTGTTTGATAGAAATAAAAAGAAAAAACTGTTTTATTTGCGTTTAATTTTTAAAGTTCTGATGTGTCCATTAGATTCTCACTTATCAGAAAAAAAGCCAGAGAGGAAACTTTATTATGAGATAAGAAGTACACAGATGACATGACTGCTAACAGTTAAATAATTATTTTGTACAGCAAGTCATTGCTTTGACTAAAAAGTTCTGTAGTTTCTTCTTAACCTTTTACCCGCTGTTCCTGTAAAATATCGTCTGCTCTCCCTTCTGCGATCGAATTCAGACCCTAATCAGACTGCTTCTAAGGGAGCAGTCTGATCAGGGTTCATTGTGTTTGTTTCCGTGATAAAATCAGTCTGGAGTACATGTGAATATATGCTTAGCAAACGACATTTTCATGATCGCAAATATTGACAGATAAAGGTTTAAAAATGGGCCAAAGTAAGTTTCTACTAGAAGCTTTCAAAGATGCCACTTCAGAGCCTTATGGATACCTAATCTTGGATTTCTCGCCCACGGGACCTGACGCCTATCGAGTGAGAACTCGTGTATTTCCTCGAGAAGATACCATCATTTATCAACCAGTATAAATTAAACTGGGATTCATGACATGCCTCATTTTATATGTAGACACTGAGGGCACTGGGTATGTTCCTTTAATAGACAGCCGAAAGATAACAAAGATGATGCGTAAAATGGTTTTAATACCATACGATAAATACGAACGTCTCCTTTCTGGACAAGTTAGTCAGCCTAAGCCAGTTTGCATAACTGATACAGACAGGGATCAAGTCACTATAGATACTTCTCAACGAGATAACCGCCAGTTAATTTCTCCAGACAACAGAACGGACGATTTACTGACCTCATTGCCGTTGTCTCTACGATCAAGAGCCGAAGTAATACTCAACCATTTGAATAAACACGCAGATTTTCGGTGGAACGACAAAGGAGAAATCATCGTTGATGGTCAATTGGTAAAGGGATCGAACATTATTGACTTGATCAAAATTCAGTTAAAAGACTACAAATCATTTCATCCAGTTGGTACAGAAGTTTTCAGTCAACTTGTTCAAGAAAGCAACGTACCACAGAGTGTGTTGTCACCAACCAGACGCTTTCAAATTGGCACTGGAAAAATACCACCTCCGCCTGGAAAACCAGTTCGTAGCAAGCCAATGACTAGAGTATTCAGGCATAAGTGGATAACCGTGTAGACCATGTCCTATCAAGACTATTTGAAAAGCATATATTACGATCCAACACATCCAGCAGCTTATGGTGGGGTGGAAAAGTTGTACAGAGCCGTCAGAAAAGATGGAAAATTTGTTTTGAGCAGAAATAAAATAAGCCAATGGCTCGTGAAGCAAGAAGATTATGCCATTCACAAAGAAGAGAAAACGAAATTTCTCCGAAGGCGTGTAGTTGCTCCTTTTGTCGATTATCAGTGGGATGTAGATACTGCTGACATGCGTCGCTATGAAGATCAGAAGTATAAATATTTTCTTCTGGCTGTTGATATAATGTCTAAATACGTTTGGACCGTGCCCTTGCGCACTAAAACTGCAGCGGAAATAGTGAAAGCATTTCAGACCATATTCAAACAAGGGAGGAAACCAACGCGCATTCGGACAGACAAAGGAAGCGAGTACGTCAATAAAGATGTCAGAAAGTATTTGAAAGACGAGAAGATCATTCATTTCGTCACTCAAAATATAGTCAAAGCCTCACTCGCAGAAAGGGCTATAAAAACCATCAAATCTAGAATAGCACGCTTCATGACGCACAAACAATCCCACCAGTGGGTTGAAGCTCTTCCAAAACTGACGACCAGTTATAACAAAACTTATCATCGTAGTATCAAACGAACACCTGCTAGCGTAAAACCTTCAGACCACGTTGAACTATGGAAGGAACTGTATGAGTCAAAACTTCAAACGCATGAGCCCAGTACCCAATCATTCAAGTTCAAGGTGGGAGACATTGTCAGAGTGAGCTTCCTACGGAGACAATTTCAGCGACAGTATGATGAGCGCTGGTCACGTGATCTATTTGTAGTGACAGAACGTTTCATGAAAGAAGGGATACCTCAGTATAAACTCAAAGATTATGATGGAGAAATTATTACTGGAACATTTTATCAGAAGCAGTTAAGTAGGGCTTATGAGCAAGAGATGTACTTGATAGAGAGGATGCTTAAATCTCGAAATAAAAATGGACAGAAAGAATATTTGGTTAGGTGGAAAGGGTGGGGGCCTAAATATGACAGCTGGGTGTCGGAAACTGACGTTCAAAGTATAAATAAGGCTGTCTCTGCTTAGTCTCAGTCATAAATGTTCAAGATGAGCCAACGTATGGTATTAAAATCTACGGACAGTCCTCTGTATCATCCATCTAACCAACCTGACAGCTTCAGGGTACACCTGCCTAAACCCCTAATTCTAAATGGAGTGTGGACTGTTTCTTTGCTAGAATTTTCACTGGATCCAGGACAAACAAAACAACGAGGACTCCCAGAAATATTTGTTTGTTCTGACATTTGCGAGGACACTATTGTAGGAGAGAGAGAAATGCCGTTAATCAGAAGAGTTTATTTGGATAAACAAAATATTATATATCAATACCCGTATGAAGTGCCAATCAAACTCGGGCAGTTTCAAGACGTTCATGTGTATATAAAAGATGCCAAAAATGCACCCGCCTCATTTCTCTCTGGGGAAGTGACAGTAACACTGCTATTGAGAAGGATTCCATTTCTTTAAACATGTTAGGTTCGATGTACGTATCTGATCCCACTGTGTGGCGTTCATTTTATGAAAATATGATCGAAGGAAAGTTCAATCCGGGACAGTATCGAGGCAGGCAGAGAGGGGGAGGTGGCATCGCTGGAATGTATGCTAAGAAACCTTATATGATCCCTGTAAATCCCAATGCTACTCAAGAACCCGAAGAAAAAGTGACTGTGGGTAAACAAGTGAGTCCTGTGACAGCAGTAGAAGAGAGGGCCAAATCTGACCTAAAAGATGCAATCCAAGATAATAAACCTCACATTCCTATTTCTATAAAAGGAACAAACACTATCAAAACAGTCAGTGTTAATCCTGCTACTGCCAAAGCCGCATCGACACAGAAGAAGCGTAAAAAAAAATATCAGGAGGACGAATTCACTATATTTAATAAGAAGTCACGCAAGTTAAATCATGGCCTATCTTAGTGATCAGAATACCACATTAGGACAGCCAGCTGAATTATCTATATTTACTCTTCCTGCCAATCAAGTTGCTATACAGAAGATATACTACTCTGAATGTCGACCAGTTTCCTCTTTTCAGTCTGATGAAGCGCCTATTGAGATACCAGTGCCTGGACAAGGAAACGAATATATAGATTTGCGTAGAAGTCGAATGTACGTGTAATGCAAAATTGTCAAGGCTGATGGATCACCACTGGCAGCCAATGAAAAGACAGGAATAATAAATTTACCGCTTCAAAGTTTGTGGTCTCAAATTGATACGTTCATGAATGGAAAACTGTGTCCCTTAACACGAGTTACTACCCTTGGAAGGCTTACTTAAAACTGCTACTGTCGAATGGGAATGATGGTGCCGCCTCTCAGCTCCAATCACAGTTATTTTATCTCGATGACTTTGATTTGGATGACGTAGATCCCGCAGCTGGCAGTAATGGTGGATTGGCACAACGATTCCAATACACAAAAGAAAGCAGAATATTTGACATGGAAGGACCACTTTACGAAGACATTTTTTTGATGGACAAATACCTCGTCAATGGTGTTGACATACATCTAAAACTCTTCAGGAATAGAGCATCGTTCTGTATTGTAAGCGATGAAACGACACCAAATTACAAACTTGAGATTCTTGATGTAGCATTCAAAGCCTGCATGATCAAAGTGGACAGCGGGGTACTCATAAACCATGCAGAAATACTGAAGAAGACAACAGCAAAATATCCACTCCACAGAACCGAGTTGAAAATGAATACATGTCCCAGTGGTTCGGGATCTTTTATATGGCAGAATATATGGTCAAATAATTTACCCACAAAAGCATTTTTCGCTTTCGTCAAGCAAACTGCTGTTAACGGAGATTATTCAAAAAATCCATTCAATATGCTAAATATAGCTAATGAAATAGCTCTCTATGTGAACGGAGAAAGTATTCCAGCTCGACCAATGAAAATGGACGTGGGTGCGAACAAGAATTATGTCACACCATTTGTCAACTTATTTGAAGCTGCTGAGAAATGGAATAAAGATGCCGGTCTACAAATAACCCGAAGCAGGTTTGAGCAGGGCTATGCAATATATGCATTCAATTTAGCTCCTAGTGACCTTGGAGAAGAGTATATAAACCTAGTGCAGCAAGGATCGGTACGTTTAGAAGTCAGATTCTCCACTAACACTACGGAAACGCTTAACTGTATAGCCTATGCAGAATTCCCAGCATTGATAGAGGTGGACCTTTCAAGGGAAGTCAGATACACTAGAGCATGAATACAAATCAACTTCTTTGTGCCATTCGAGAGAGTAGTTGTCTCTCATCATTGACTGAGACTGTTTACTCTGCAGATACATTACCAAATACTGTGACTTCATATCCTTCCGCTTTTGTATGTAATACAGATCCCCAGCATCTTCCGGGAAAACATTGGATTGTGTTTTGGTTTCAAGATTCTTATCATTCAGAATGCTATGACAGTTTAGGACACCTGCCAGGAGCCTATGATTGTAATTTTGATCATTTTTTACAGAGGAACACCGTAAAGTGTGTCTATAATAACGAACCTTTACAGAAAGAAGGAGCAGACACTTGTGGATACCACGTGTTGTTTTACTTATTAATGAAATGTAGATCCCTCCCTTTGATCAACATAGTTGAACAGTTGAAAAAGAGTGATTCATCGGACAAGTTTGTGGTTGACTACGTCACCCAACACTTTAAGTGCCTATAAATAAGAGGGTAATATTCATTCTGAATCAGTCGTATCAAGATGAGTCGGGCTGTTCAGATACAGGTGCCTTTTTTGGAATTATTACAGGCTACATCAGTAAAGCAACGCAAGGCTTTATTAAACACACTTACTAAAGACCAGTTCCATGCTTTATGCGAAGTCATAATAAATGTCTATAAAGGCAATGTTCCAGTGAGTAACTACTATGTGAAGAAGCTGTTTCCCTTTAAAAGGAGTATTCAGATGGTAGCAGATAAACATGTCAGCACAAAGCGCAAGAAAAAGATACTCGCAGTAAAACATGCTATCATCCCTTGGGTGCTCAAGCCTGTGCTTTCCATGTTGAAAGAGGAACCAGCCCATATTGCTATTGACTCTGACCGGGAAGAGTAAATCAAATGACTAATAGGTCTTGAGAAACATTCTTTTACTAAAAGATACAAATTTCTTGACTTGTTTATGCATACAATGTTGTGATGTTTTGGTTGAGATATAATGTGTTCTTTAATTATATGCTTTTGTGTTCATATATGTTGTTTTCCATGTGCTGTCTTGTAAAAACATAGCTTTGTGTAAATGCTTTTGTGTATATTTCATGTAAATAAAAAGTGTAGAAAAAAGTACATGTCTTTTTCATTCATATCCTTTCCGAGATTTGAAATTGAGTTCTATGACCCTGTATACATGAGGGTTAACACTAATGACAAGATATGCGGAATGCAGTGGCTGAGCTGGTAGAGCATTAGACCTCGATTCAAAGAGTTGTTATGTTTGTTAATTGGTATGCAGTGTGTAATTGCTGTATTTCCTGATCACTTACTTGTTTGAAGAAGAAAGATAACTGAAAAATTGTTGCTCTGAACGTAAACCATCGGAACAAACACATATTACGAGATGTGATGGAAGATACAAGGTGTAAAAAACGATATTTTATTGCATGCAAATATATCAATATACACACATATTTCAAATAGGCATACATTATGACACATATGATCCATAGCTAAGCAAAAATAAAATATAAAACCACACTGCTATTCACACTTCTCCTTTTGAAAAAAAAATAAGAAAAATTTAATCTGTTTTTTGTGAAAAAAAAATCTTTTTTAAAAAACATATTGTTCAATTATGGGAGAAACTATTTTCATTTGTAAAAAAAGAATTTTTATTTGTGAAAAAACTAATTTTTATTTGTAAAAAAAAATTTTCATTTGTGAAAAAACTAATTTTTATTTGTAAAAAAGTATTTTCATTTGTAAAAAAGAATTTTCATTTGTGAAAAAACTAATTTTTATTTGTAAAAAAAGTATTTTCATTTGTGAAAAAGCTATTTCAATTGTAAAAAATAAGTTTTTTCATTTGTGAAAAACTTATTTCATTTGTGAAAAAACTTATTTTTAATTGTGAAAAAAGTATTTTCATTTGTGAAAAACTAATTTTTATTTGTAAAAAAAGTTTTTTCATTTGTGAAAAAACTAATTTTTATTTGTGAAAAATTTATTTTTTATTTGTGAAAAAAGTATTTTCATTTGTGAAAAAACTAATTTTTATTTGTAAAAAAAAGTATTTTCATTTGTGAAAAAAGTATTTTCATTTGTGAAAAAACTAATTTTTATTTGTAAAAAAAAAGTATTTTCATTTGTGAAAAAAAGAAGTTCTGTATTTGTGACAAAAATCAAGAGAAACCTGATTAATTTTCAATTCATATTAAGCATAGTTAAGTATTACAATATCAAACATACGTTAGACAATCAAATATCATTCGACTACACACTTCATGTGAAGAACAGCAAATCTATCATAATTTAATTGTCTTCATTATCACTTTCAAAATTTGTAGCCAGTAAATGAATGAGATAGGCATCGTCCACCTCTTGCTCTGTCTGTTGTTTTCTGACGGGACAAAGTTCTAGGTCTAAGGGAACGGTGTCTATCCCATTCTCAAGCACCTTTCTTTTACAATACAGATATGAAAAGCCACAGCGTTCCTGTTCATAGGTAAAAATACCATTTTTATGTGCCCTGAAGCCAATATTTGTTGCTGAACCTGGCTTTTGTGAATTCAGCACATGCCTAAATGTCGTGAGAGGAGCTTTGACTCTTCGTTTACTGATGCCCTTAGAACTAAATTTTGTTTCCATACATGTTCTCTGTCGTCTGCTCAGCCTTTTAAGCTTAAGATGTTTTGCCCGTCTTAAGATCCGATAGGCAGCAATCTGAGTGGTAGAAGTTTTTACAACTTTGGATCGCGATACAATGTATGTTTTTGAGCACAGGCCGATCATGGTGTCACCCTGCCACTCTAGTTTAAAGAGACCTACGGTTCTTTTGTCATATTTAGCATGAGTAGTACAACAGGTGCGGGGAAACCAGTGGAGGTCATCATCAGCTTCGACCTGGCGGTCACATAAATGGAAGCCCTCTAAACCAGTCAAGTATTTCTGCTTCATCTCTGGTTTTATGACAGACTCAAGGGATGGACCAGCTAGTGCCATATATGCGCTGTCTGTGTCCATTTCACAGTATTCGAAGTCGTCACGGTTGACAAACTTCAGCATGAAATCATAATAAAGTTGGAGCATGCGCAATTTAGCATACTGTAAAATAAAATATCCAATTTGAATGGGAAGATTCATTCTAAGAGATTTCTTATCTTTTTCAATTTCGTAATATTCTTCTTCCTCTAACAAAGGTGTAAGTTTCTTAAATTGAGGAAGATTTGCCTCCATCATGGCTTCCCCTTCCCCTTGCACATATTTCACTGACTGAAACTTTTCTTGGTCCATAATCGTTGAGCCATATGCAGCATTGCCCTCTAATTTGCGGGTGTCTGCTAAAATTGACTTAGACGGATCAGAATCCCCAAGTCGTCTAGCATCGCTGACATCTTGTACAAACTGACGGAAGCACCTTTGAGGTTTAAATTCTATAACCTGATAAATTTTGGTGACCTCAAGCCCGTGATTTAAATACCATTTGAGAAGAGGAGTAGCCAATAAGATTTGTCTAGCTTTCATTCCACCTACCAATAACCGACGAGGTTTCTGTGAGAGGCCAAACTTTTTGATATGAGCCTGCATGTGAGAACCAATCACGTCAAAGGGGACGTCTGTGGTACAAAACAAGGGGGACATTTCTTGAAAATACTGGTAGGGTGTCATGGTGGGATGAGAAAATTTATCAGTCCATTGATCTCGGACGCTAATATCCACCTCGACCATTCCAAAAAGACTACCAGATAGCACACCATCGAGTATTTCGCTTTCATTAACAGCCCGTTGTGGTGTTACTGGCAATCGGCTATCAATGAAAGTTTTCAACATGGTGTCAGAACGCATTTGTGAACTAAAATCGCATTCCCACTTCTCAATCACAGTAAATCCTTGAGACTGTAAATAACGGGTCGTTTCTAAAGTTTTCTCAAACTTTTGCTGACGATTTTTATGCCATTTCTCATCTTTGACAGACTTGGTAAGCCAGCACTGATGTCCGTGCCAATAGCAGCCATGAAACTGCATAATGGAATTATTTTCTCTTATAAACCCATCTACTGGATAGGGCCCCACCTTTTTCTCTTTTCCCGTGTTCATCTTGTGTTCAATTTTGACATCCTTGATTTTGGCCATATAATCCATCCAATCGAACATAAGACAGTACTTGTCTCTTTTTTCTGGTTTGAAATCATTTTCTACCTTGCGACGCACAAAAGGACCAGAGGGCATGTCTTGACCAATAGACCAAAGGTAAAGAGCATTCGCGTCAAACCCGACAATGGTTTGACACTGTTTGTCTGGATTTCCACGAATGAAGGTTTCACCAGTCTTGTGATATCTATTGAAAATGATAGAAGGCCCACCTATGATATTCTGTTTTACAGTGTAATATAAATCTTTGTTGGACTCATCGAAAAGGGCAAATGAGGCGCCGGCCTGTCTACCACATTCAAACAACATTTGTCGAGCTAAGCCCGGAAGAGAAATACTGACTTTAAACATATCGATGTTTCTGTCAAAATAATATTTCTGCAACTTTTCTACTGCTTCTACAAAAGGTCCGCAATCTAAATTATTATAATAGACAAGGTACTCCTTAAATGTTGTCATGCCCTCGTCTGTCCATGCCTGCTGCACCACAGCATAATTCTCTTCTGGGGTTTTCAGACCATCATTCAAAACACTGTCATTTTTTAACAACGAAAACCAAGCAGGGCCAAAGGGAGGTAACTCTGTGTGATCTAATTTATCTAGAGAAGTGAACCACTCGTACGGGAAAAACCCTTTTGATTCTTTGACATTGAAAGCTTTGAGAAAGCTGGCATAATTGACACCAGGGGCCAGGTATTGGGTGATATCCAGAAATTTAAATGTCTCATTGCTCAGGCAAGCGTATTGATTATTTCTCTTGACAGTGAATATGGTTTTACTGTCGTGCATTTTTAGATGAACAGCTAAATATTTCTTGATGAGGTTTATGTCATATTTAGACCCATTGAAACTTATACACGGAATTTGATGACAATATGAGTCCAATTCGTCTCTGAGCTTTTTACATTGCTTCATATGCATTTCCTCTTGCTTCTGCCACTCATTACTATCTGCGACAAGCTCTTCTAAAAATGACTCATCGTCATCAGGATCTTTAGTTAAAGGAAACTCAGACCAAATCACGCGATCCAGCTTTGCAAAGGCCTCGGAAAATTTCGCTTTTGCCAACTCATAACTTTTGTCAGAAATTTGTGACATATATTGCACCATCTGAGCCACCAACTCATTGGTGTTAGGCTCAATTATGCAATGGGGTGTTTTAAATCCCTCAACATTACTGCAGACGCTAACTGAAATAGGTACGTGTTCCGCAGTCCAAGTGAGTTTTTCTGAGTTTTGTTCCTGAACAGAGGACAACATGGCTTCAAAATCAAAAACTAAAAACCAAGGGAAGATACGTTCTTCTGCTGGAACCACAATGCCATATTCTTCCAGCTTGTCAAATATGGTTTTGGGGGAAGAATAAAAGCCACCAGGGAATCGATGCTTGGTTCTCCCCTGACAATTTCGACTGTGTGTTCTCATATTGTGTACATACCGAAAATGCATTTGACAGCTAGGACATTGATACTTTTGCGTATAAGCATTTAAATTTGAAATATAAGACAAGTGTTTATCAAACAAATTCAAATGCATTGTGTCTTTAAAACGGCACTGGGATTTGTAGACTGGTAAGGCAGACTGATCGTCCTGTAGACGAAAGATATTGATATTAATTTCAAAACATTTTTCAAAATACACGAGTTGTGACAATTCAACACCTTTGAATGTTTTCGGGTCTAAACTAATATTGTTCTCCGGACATTTATGTTGCATGTACTCAACCCACTTGGCGAATAACGATTTAGTATGCATTTCCAGTCTTTCATATTGATGGCCTTGATATGTGGCGAGGCAGCGAAAAGCACATAAGTGGTCTTTATACAACTTCCCCCCTGTTGTTTTATCAAGAGCAATGATCGATCTGCTGTTTTTCACATGATCAGGTAATTGAATAGAAGCAGTGCCTAGTGGATAATCTAAGGAATACAATGTGAATCTAACGTTAGTGACTATAACTGGTTTCCATTTAGTATTGGGTCTCTGGCGTAAAATATAATCTGTGATATTGAGACCCTGCAATCTGAGTCTCAGCCTATGGAGATCCTGTCGCCGCGATACATAGATAGGACGGTCAAATAACGATTCATTAGAGTAAGGAGTAAAATATCTATATTCTCCACTGTCAGTATTTACTAGGATTAATCCAAATTCCAAATTAACACGAAAAGCACTTTGCTGTCTGTCGTAAACCTCATTAGCATGGGTCATTATGTCATCCACACTAAAGTTGTTCGAAATAGGAAAATTGTAAATTGTCTCGATGCCACTTTCCTGGTTGTTAGCCAGTATTAAAGGTCGGTTGGCATCATAAACCTCAAGGAGGGGTTGATTATCTACAAATGGAGGTGACTGGCTACCCCAAGGCGGTGGTTGTAGTGGAGAGCCAGATCCAGTTTGGATATGCTGTTTCATCCTGTGGAGATAGTGCTCATGGCGGTTGGGAAACATTTCAGCGCACACTCTACAACGCACTTCAGTTCTTCGTTGCTTCGATCTAGTAGACTCAATAGCTGTTGATGTCTCGAATTTTCGCTTTGCACTTTGGACCTGATGTTCATTCGTTGTTTGGGGTGAATCATGATATTTGTTAGCTGGACAATTATTCTTCTCATGTCTTGTTTTAGCACTAACATACATAAAGGGCTTATGACAGTAAATACACAGATGTTTTTCATTCAGATGTTGTGCCCTTATATGTCTCTGTAGTGACTTGCTAGTTGTGAAATGAGCTCCGCATGTTTGGCATATAAACTCCATTCTGTGCCTGAAAATGAAATGAAAAATAACACTTTAAGATGGAAGAAGCAATAATATATACACTGACGTCAGTTTCAAATGACTCACCCATAATTAATGTTTTCTTAGCAATGCTAAGATGTACTCAATTTATAAGACGTTACAACGCATAGAAGTTCAGATATTTTGGTCTGTTCCGACTAAGATATATTTATGTTGATTTTGCTTGATTTGATTCTTTACGTCCCATAACAATCTTTCAGTTAAACCAGTACTAAGCTAGGATAAATGTGTCTTGCTCAAGGACCACAACGCACTGGCGCCATCGACCAATGCAACCTATAACACTTAATGCCTTAAAACATCATGCTAGAGGGATAATCGTGTCCTACTTTAATCGTGGGGCCGTTAAAATGGACCAAAGGCCCCTGAAGAATTTATTTATGAGTGAAAACAAACAGCAAAAATCAAAAACAAAAAACGAACACTATATGTAAACTAGTACTAATTATTTGTGAATTATCAGTTTAGTGCAATGTCTATCGACGGGCCTGTTCTTATTTCTTTTTGTATTAATTTAACAGATAACAATATTATAATCAATATCAGTATTTCAGTACAATTAACCCTTTTCATGTCATTTTTTATCCTGAAAATGTCGCCTGTTTATTAGGTCAGTTGCGCATATTCATAGGGTTTCCTAATTTTATCACTGAACTTTTGAGCATTCTGGTCCGAATCCATTCAGCTTTCTATTTATGCTAGCCGATTAGAAATTAACCCAACTGATATAGTATTATATAGCCAAATTTACCTACACCACCGTTACAAGTCGTATAATTTCTGCTTAAAGTAAATGTTTTGTTGTAAGTGGGTTGAGGCAGTGAATATCAAAATCTAGGTATAAACATGCATATGTTCCGTAGAAAGACTCAAGTCAGCCTACGGTATTGAGAATCAAAGCCGTTGCTTGATATGGTTTAAACAGAAAAGACCATTAAATGTCTAAATAAACAGCAAAATATATACAGGCCTGCTGTAGTGACCTATTATTCGGTCAATGCGACTCACATAGGTTAAGCGAGGTCATTTTCACTCAAGCTGAGTGTCTTCAATTGTAGTGAATTATATCAGCTGTTTAACAATGAACAGGTATGAGATCGCCAATAGATTTCGAATCAAATATCATAGTAATACTTTAACAATAAAAATAAAACGCTTGAATTAGTATGTTAACCACACACACACACACACACACACACACACACACACACACACACACACACACACACACACACAATGTGAGATGTAACGCTTACCTAAAATACTGATTTCTTCTAGCTTGTAGTAAATTTGATTAGTTCCACCTTTTTTATCTGTTGCTGAAATCAAATAATCTGAGTGGTCAGCGCAATTTATGATT
The DNA here is from genome assembly GCA_964019695.1 of Loripinus fragilis. NCBI lineage: Eukaryota > Metazoa > Mollusca > Bivalvia > Lucinida > Lucinidae > Loripinus > Loripinus fragilis. The sequence goes on from OZ026528.1 coordinate 49,856,635, forward strand.
GTCATTTTTTATAGACCGCAGAAACGCTTAGGATTAAAAAAAATTCAATTTGATATGCTACAAAGCTTGAATTTTTGTTGGTCTTCTTTCAACATGCTTGGATTTGTGCCCTGTCATCAAAATTAAATGAGCTATCAAATCAAAATGTGGACCAAGGAAACCTGCTGCAAAAATAGTGCTACAGTGATACTTCTGACCTAATTAAATAATGAGGGACAAAAGACCGCTCTCCATTTATTTACATGTAAAAATCAGATTTGTGAGCAGCATAACTAATCTACTATTGTAACACTTCTCATTTTTGAATTGTCGTTTAAGTACATGCCTTTATTTAGGGAAGCTCATCTCTTAGCTGTTTGACTTCTGGATGCATTTTATATTAATTTAGCAAATGGCGATATAATTCAATAAAAGCGTCTCTGTACTATTTAATTTTTAACCCTTTATCTGTCAATATTTGCGATCATGAAAATGTCGTTTGCTAAGCATATATTCACATGTACTCCAGACTAATTTTATCACGGAAACAAACACAATGAACCCTGATCAGACTGCTCCCTTAGAAGCAGTCTGATTAGGGTCTGAATTCGATCGCAGAAGAGAGAGCAGACGATATTTTACAGGAACAGCGGGTAAAAGGTTAAGAAGAAACTACAGAACTTTTAAGTCAAAGCAATGACTTGCTGTACAAAATAATTAGTGTGTCCTTCTTATCTCATAATAAAGTTTCCTCTCTGGCTTTTTTTTCTGATAAGTGAGAATCTAATGGACACATCAGAACTTTAAAAATTAAACGCAAATAAAATAGTTTATTTTTTATTTTTATTTCTATCAAACAAGCTTATCTAGTCCACTTGACTGAATATCGATAAAGATCGCCAATTTGAATAATACACCATAGTAATACTTTAACAATAAAATGAAACGCCTAAATTTAGTATGATAACAATCGACTAGACAGTATTAAGAAAAGAAGAAATTTATCGCCTTACCTGTCAGCTTTTACTATTAACTCCGCTTTTTCACTGTACTTTAATACAAGTTCAACGTTTAACATTCAAATGCCAGAGCTGTTATGCGGCGCATTAGGGTCTCTACGTATATATAAATTATAGCATTGCACAACAATGGTGAAATACCAGCAAACGTAAGTACAACGACAGAAAATGAGAAAACCTGTCACAAAATATTGCGTCATCTCCCGTAATAGCCGTGGCATCATTTCCGGATGTTGTGTAATAACAGGAACCGGAAGTAATATGGTCCGCCATTTTGGACATTATGAAATGTTGTGCAATCCTTTTCATGGGGGCCGCCATCTTGGAACAACTGGAACAACTATAGCCAAAACAATCGCTCTATACTACTATTGTACAGTGGAAATTGAGATGCACGTTTCCAATACTTTCAAGAATAAGCTGACAACAATATTAACGAAAAAATCTTAATTTCTTAAAGGTTTAGACAAATTATTTTCTTGAAAAAAAAATGTATTTTTAATTGTTGTATTCTGCTCGCATATATTATAATTGTAATGTCGCATATATACAATACAATACAATATATTTATTCAGCATTAAAGAATTAACAATGTTTATAGCCTACACATTAACATATATATTAATGTAGTGAAAACAACAACAATTTTCCTGAGGAGCATCTAGCATTTCTTCTGATATGTTTAGTGAAATTAACATGCAAGCAGTCCGGGTACAAACCAGGTCCGACAGCGCGTCGGTCCTGATCTAGATCCATACTGTTTGACACCCCACTATTATATTAAAGGCATATTTTGTGCAAAATTGCACAAAGGTTTTTCACAGTATCTCCATATAATATACTGAACAAAAGTGAAAACGCTACACTACAATTATCTATATTTTGAGAGAAAGTATCGGACAAAAAGTTTAGTAAAGCTTAATAATGATGCCCAGACATCCAGCAAACGATTCGTCGAAACTCCACTAATTTTTCTCGTTTGATGTATGAGTTATGCTCCTTTAAGTGTTTAAAGCTTTATTCACTGAAATTTGCGATTGCGCTTGCGCAAATTAAAATTGTTATGCTTATCAAAATTGGTCTTAATTGTGTTGCATAAAAACACAAGAAAACTGCTTAATCACTTGAAACCAGCTCAGAAACCAATTTCGAATGTAGCAAATTTGTAAAATATTGAAAATTATCTCCCTTTGACAAAAACAAATAGGGAATACTAAATGTTTGGTAATCTTCGATTTATCATGATTTTCGATAATTTTCTTTTGCCAAATCAGGTAGACCTCTCAGCACATTGTTTCTACCATTGCTAGACTAGTAATGTCCTCATACTAAGATGCAACAACAGATGTGTGTCTGACTGCAGATCCAGGGGTCGCGAGTTCGATCCCGGCCCGGTACCATACTTTCGTGGAGATTGATCATGAAATAATTTCTACGGTCATTCTCCTCCCTTCCGCTGATTTATTCAAGAAGGGTTGTTGTCAGTTACAAGCGAAAGTATGTGCACAAATTACTGGTTAACCGCTTGCTCAAGCCTGCCCAGGAAAAAGTGTGGTTAAGTGAACTGACCGTCCCGCAATGACCATAGCTGTTGACATGGGACGTAAAACAACAAAAACAAACAAACAAATACATTGATTTTTCTATGGATATTCCAGTGTTAAATTTTTAAACTTGGCAATTTGATGGAAAATTCGCTTTTTAAGATTGCTTTTCTTAACGATCAAAACACACTTGAGATAAGTCCTTCACATTTCTGGTTGTCCCATGTCTAGACTAACATTTCGTGCAGTCGGATCTCGTAGGTAGTGGATTTCTGAAGGCCTAAATTGTGTTAGATTTCCGTTCCTGAAAAAATGAACCCCTGTCACATTTAAATGGCTTTCATGTGTTTCCTCGTGACAATATCCGTAAAACTTTTACTGTTATGCATTACCCAGTATTTGAACATTAAGATACACTTTCAATTGCATTCTTGGTTTGCATAATTTTTTATATAGGTGGCAAACAATTCAGGTGTGGCGTTTTCACTTTTGTTCAGTATATATATTTACAAATATCGCCGATAGGGCTAGCACAGGATATGTAGTTATTTATCCGCGGCATATGCGCATTCACCTCCAAAAAACGTAATCAGAAGAAGATTGTTTCTGAGTTTAGGTCTGAGTCCTTAGCCGCTAGTACATCCACACTTTGTCAGTGCGTCTGCGAGCAGCGAAGGCTCTGGCGAGTCTGCGCATTGTGCTGGTTCGACCGAACCGTCTTCATTTGTCAATTTGATAAAGTTATATCAAATTTTCATGCAATGACCCATTAAATGTTACATGAAACTTTGTCGGCACGAACGTGATAATATATCAGGAAAGCAAATTGAATATGTCCATGCTTGTCATTTTGGCGGAAAATGCATTTAACGTCGTGGGTACCAATCTTTTCAACACTATCTACCGAGGCCAAATTTCTCCTATTTGGCATAAACTCTTAATTTGAAAAAAGTTTATTATTTTTTATACCCACACTGACGCACGACGATACTCTTGTCCTTTGTGCGACATTATCTTTATGCAGTTTTGTACTATGCTTTAAACATTATATATCAGCTTTACGGAGTAGATGATGCCTCCATATTGACATTTCAAACGCTTACTTTGAAAGCATATTTATTAACTTAACGCTGTAGCAAATTTCCGTGAGCGGTTCCGGGGTTCGGAAATTGGCGAGAGTGCGCAGAATCGCCAGATCCTCGAAGGCTCGCCGATGGAATAAGTGCCCAAATCAAAGTACTGCGTCAGTCTAAGGCCAAGCTACAATTCTGTGGTAGCCATTTAGTTGTCGAAGAGTTGCGAGAGTCACAATTCACCGATATGTTATAATGGAGGTCGATGGAAAAAAATTACAGGTCTTGGCCCATAATGGGCCTTGCTGGGTAAATCAACACGACTATCGGACAGCTAGCATTATTCGGGAAAGTGCGGAAAAACCCGACCCTTTCATTTCCGGTTTTCAAAATGGCGAAAGGTATAGGAGTTTTTCAATAAATAATTTCCCCAGCTACAACAAGCCTATTGTGGCTGCATTCTAATTTTTTATATTTTGATCAGTAAGACTATCAAATGAATGTTATAGCTGTGCAATTTTGAGAATGTTACTTAGTTTAAACATGTTAAAATGATCTACAAAGGCAAGCGTCTCGACCGGCTTTTTCTGTTTTGCCACGTGTAAAAAAGTGAACGGAGAAAATTACTCTGTAAAATATTGGTTAAATCGAAGTTTATGCTAATACATTTCTTATTGAGTTGTTTAGCTTAGCCAAAATCGATTGAATTATAGTTGACACATATGTCCAGTCCGAAAACACTGCTATATAAAATTGAAGGAGGAAATGATCAAAATTTGGGTTGACTTGTCCTCAAAAATATCAATTCTCTATCCATCAATTCAATAAATTAATCAAGTGTGTGTTGTTCTGTTTGGAATATTCCCAAATGATGTGTTCACATTACTTTCCATAAATGACAATGGGCAAATGAATCCAGATCAGAAATGACATTCTGTCAGTCCTGATCTGGGTCCAAATTGTTTGCATTTAGGTTATCCCTTATCAGCAGATGACAGATCACAGTAGCAGGTAGCAGCAGGTTTGGGAAATAGGATAACTAAATTATCCCTCAGTTGTGTGACAATGTTCTGTAATGGTGGGCTGTATGGCTTTCATATACAGTCATGCCCCCTAACATTGCGCAGCCCCTAACGTTGCGCACTAGCCTAAGTGACTATGCCACATTTAATCAGATAAAATCATTTTTGATATTTAGTATCAGGCTGCTTTTGGAAAGAGAAAAACGGCAAAGGGTTTTCACTTTAAGCTGTCACTGTTGAACAGGGGAGGATTTCAGCAAAAATTTGCAGAAGTTGTTAAAAATTTTGAGACCTAAATTTCAAATGACCCAGACTTCAAATTATTTATTTTGAATCAAGTTTCTGTTGAAGTTAATTGTTTAGAACAACCTTGTGTTACTTTCCCTGTTATATTTTGTAAAAGCAATTGATTAAAGGGAAGTTATAGAAAATTTTGCAGAAGGTGCGCAATGTTAGGGGACTATTTTCTTTATTCTAAAACAGGGGGCTGTGTACTTCAAATCAAAGTTGCTAGAGATCGGGAAAATATTTTCATTTTGAACTTAATGTATAATGATTGCTTTATTTGGCTGTGCACACTTTTTCAATTTTGTTTCTTTTTATATTCAATGGAGGTTAAAAGGCTTAAGTGTGCAATGTTAGGGAGCCTTCGCCGTATATTCAAAACTATAATGCACAGTCCATGGGACGCCATCGCAAATCCCCACAATAGAAATTTAATGATTTTTACCCCCACCCCAAGGTCACTAGTTTGACTCCTGAGTGAAGATTTTGCTTGTTCTACTCACCATCCCCTTCAATTTGATATGCTACATGACCATGTTTGGAGGGATCTCGGTGGTAGAGCACTTGACTCAAGGCTGAGGGGCCGCAGGTTCAAGCCTCACCGGTGCCACTGCGTTGTGTTCTTGAGCTGAGCAAGACCTGTTAATCCTAGCTTAATACTGGTTCAACCCAGGAATACCCATCCCTGTTTAACTGAAAGATTGTTGATGGGACGTAAAGAATCAAATATTAAAAAAAAGCAAAGCACCTGTGCGCTTGAGGAGCATCTGAAGGAACTTAAAGGAAGCCGAGATAATGTTCTTACTAATTAAATGACTCATCCAAAATGGAACAAATCAGAAAAATAAATCTGGCCCCAACCTGCGTACTGCATATTTTTATTTTTGCTGGAGATTTAGATAAAAAATTTGGCTTCAAAAAATATGGAAGAACTGGAAACCTGATAAATTTCCTTTGGTCTTAGAGATTTTTTCATGCAGAGCTCAGTCTCATGCCTGATAAAAATGTGAATGAAAACGTTTTCATTCACATTTTTATGCAATTTTCATGCTTCTATAACTTTGGTATATTTGATCGGATTTTCAAGAAATTTTCACCAAAATTTGGAACTAAGAAATTGGGTGTGATATACACCATTTTGGGGAGTTTATATGCATTTTTGAATTGGGATCAGTGTTCGGCCCCAAATCAGGCTTAGGAAAATCTCTGTGCTCAAGCTTGTTTCTTTTAATAGGTACTACAGTACTGTTCCTGTTTGCGGTTGCAGTGGTCGGACAGGCATTAACACCATCAACCTTCCTCACAACAGTGGATAGGGCAAGGCTGAAGGCAGTGTTTGAATCAGCCCAGCCTTATACAGACAGTGCTAGTGCTCACTACTCCATACTAGGACTCAAGCTGTTAGGAGCAACAATACCTAAAGAGCAGGTAGGTCTGCACTCACAGGCCTCCAGATAAATGTGCATAACTGAAAAATAATTTTCTTATTTCTCAGCGGCAGTGCTAGTGCTCACTACTCCATACTAGTACTCAAGCTGTTAGGAGCAACAATACCTAAAGAGCAGGTTCGTCTGCGCTCACAGGCCTCCAGATAAATGTGCATAACTGAAAAATAATTTTCTTATTTCTCAGTGACAGTGCTAGTGCTCACTACTCTATACTAGGACTCAAGCTGTTAGGAGCAACAATACCTAAAGAGCAGGTTCGTCTGCGCTCACAGGCCTCCAGATAAATATGCGTAACTGAAAAATAATTTTCTTATTTCTCAACCAAAACATACGTTGTGGGTACTCAAAAGAACCGTCTCAATGAGACGGGTTTTTTTGAGAAACCAAAACATGTTTAGTTTGCTTGGTAAGAAAATAATTGCAATTTTTGCTCAAATTGGTTGCTTAAATGGACCTATGCTTTCAGAATCCATTAGGGCATAAAGAGTGGTTAAGATGCATACTGGGTCACTCTGTTTGCATCATAACCACCCTTTATGCTCTAATGTATTCTTCAATTTGGTTTGATGCAATAAACTTGGGATGAGACATTGTATATACTGAGGGGATACAAGATATAATTTCCACATAGAAAATTATCTTTTGTTCAATATTGTTTTTTAGTAATAAATAAATTTGAGCCACGACATGAGATTTCCAACAATGTGGTATGTGCAACCAGCAAAGGCTCATATCAGCCTGCACATATGCGCAGTCTGATCAGAGCCGTTGCTTGTGGCTTGAATATTCTATGACTCTTAGGGTATTGACGGAATATCATTTGGAGTCTCTTAGCTTAAAATGAGGCTGCTTGTCTGAGACTTCATTTGCCAGGTCCACCAGGGGTTTTTTGGAACGGGGCCTTAGGGTCTTTCAGATTGGGAAATGTACATGCAGGGTGGCAAACCCCTAAATTGGCAAATTTGTTTTTGTGCACAATTAGGGCACAATGTTCGCATTTATGCCGTAATAATATCTAAATACGCAACGAAAATCGTTGGTACGCAAAAAAGACAAGTAGCTTGCCTCCATGGAACGCAAAATCAAAAGCAGTCAACTTTCAACACATATAAGCCAGCTAAATAGTGAAGAGAGTTAAAACCCTTGAATATCGGTCTTCTGTACTTTGCAACGCTAGACTGCTATAAATAGTATTCAGTTGCGGTTTTTCGAGATCCGTTGTTCATAGCAACGGTTGAAATCAGAACGAGGCTCAGCTATAAATGATGATTTACGGTTTTCCTAAAATCATGTTGGATAAAAATGGCCTTTGCCTCGAGGAATCACACTAGAAACATTTAAATAACATAATACAGTGTATTCTGAAGCCAATACTATCACAATTCGATGTTTCATCAGTTCAAAAATGCATTCACAGACAGGTTCAGCGATTTGCAGCTGGCGCAAGTAAAATAATCTTGGTCTAGAGCGTTTGTGGTGACTAAATTAAAAATCTTATTTTTTTTAAGATTGGGATTTTTTTTAATTGGAAAAAAGTCAATTAATTTAGTTTGGGGCAGGGGCCTAATTACATGTCCACATTGTTGGAAATCACATGTCACGGCTCTTATTTGTTTATCTTGACCTGTGTTAAATTTGCAGGAGGTTTGTAAGACAGTCACTTCATCAGTAGATACCAACAGCGTGGCATCCTTATTCCATGCTTCATCTGCAGCTAAAGCTTTGTCCAACTGTAAGGTAGGTAACAACTGCTTCATATGAGTGGCCAGTGTTCTGCCAAGGCTGCATTGTTGCCCCATTTGACACATACACGATCCTACATGAGTGCTCATGTTTTATTGAATTTATTAAACGAGTTGAGGAAAAGAGATAAAATGCGAGGTTCCGCTCATTCTATCTCTTTTTCGCAACAAGTTTTATAAATTCAATAAAAAAAGGAGCATAAAAGTTAGATTCTATTTATCACATGGCATTTAAATTAATTGAAATCACATTTTTGGTGTGAAAATGTTAAGATTTTGCCATCTTTTACACGTCTTTATATAATGTTACGAAATCTGTAAAACCATTAGCGGTTTATCGATTTTATTGCATGGCATTATATCACTCCCAGACACAGCGTCATGTTATAAATAAAATTTCCAAATGTCCCTCTTCGTTTTCGTTCAGTGGGACATTGACATTATCCCATGATATTTGCATATGTGTCTTTTTTTTCATTTCATCATTTTTCCCTTGTCTTATCAGCACTGTCCCACAATATTTTGCGAAAATAGGACATTTGTCACCTACTAAAAATTTCTTGGCAGAACACTTTGAGCCGGTGCCCAACAAAAAGTACAGTTTTCATGTGCCCCAATCTAAGGCTCGGATCAGCCTGCGCATCCACACAGTCTGATAAGTCTTCGATGGGTACTTTATTGGTTGCCAAGGGCAAGGGTTCAACATTTCTTAGGGTAGATGGTTTAGAAAGACAAATTTCAGCATAAAATTGTAAATGTTTTCTTACCAATAGCTTTTAGCATATGTTTTGGCTGCTCAAAAGAACCGTCTCATTTAGACGTTTCTTTTGAGTACCCACAGCATATGTTTTGGTTGAGAAATAAGAAAAATAGTTTTCTGTTACACACTCTTAATTAAAGGAAAGTGTGGATGCCCCAGACTGATTTGTATCTTCACTCTAAGCAATGCTTATTTGAAAGTGTACCTTATGCCAGATACTGGCTCATTTAAATAGTTAAACTTTGATGTTTATGTCGTATTTCTCAAGCTTATAGTACTAACCCTTCACCCATTTAGCTGAATAGAATTTCCCACTCTTATCAATTGGACAAGTAACTTTCTGTTTTAAGGGTTGTTGGGTGGTATTTTTCATTTTTATTCATTTTTTTTAAAATGCATTCTGTAAGCTAACAGGTGCCTAAATTACAATTCTCATTGTTATATTTCAGCTGTCACCAGGGGGCGCTGAGAAACTCCTATCAGGGGCGATAACTGCTGAGTCCAGTGTGGCAGATATCTACCATGCCTTTATGGGGCTGAAGAATCTTGGATTGGCAGGTATGGATCTACACTCATGGATGAAAATTTTCAGATTTATCCTTAAATTCAGGATTTTGAGGCCGCCTTTTTCATAGAAAGTCAGCCAAAAATCCTAAGTTTGGCTAAATCAGATCACATTAGCTTTGATAAAACAAGACAAACAGCAATTTGAGCCGCAACATGAGATTTCCAACAATGTGGTATGTGCGACCAGCAAAGGCTCAGACCAGCCTGTGCACATGCGCAGTCTGATCAGAGTCTTTGCTAGTCCCTTGAATATTCCATCGCTGTTAAGCTTCTCACTGAACTGCATTTGGAGTATCTAAGCATAACAGGAGGCTGCACGGGCTCGTCTGAATCTACACTTCAATCTGCCACATTTTTGGAAATCACTCGTCGCAGCTCATTCAAACTTGATATTGTTGCTAATTTGAAGGCATGATACTGCAAGTTTTGAAATTTACATTTCTTAAGTTCAAGATTTTTAAAAAAAGGTCAGGCCTGATCTGGATCCAAACTTTTTGACACTTGGTATTCCTGAAAGAATTTTTTTGAAAAAAAAGTACATGTAAGTTAGAAACTATAAGAACATCACAAAAAACATGAAGAATTCTAAGAGTTAATCGTGTATTGATACATAGGTTTAGATAAACACAATTTTTGAGCGTAAAATTGTAAGTATTTTCTTAACCATGAGTTTAAACATATGTTTTGGGTGCTCAAAGAACCGTCTCATTGCGATTGTTCTTTTAAGTACCCACAACATATGTTTTGGTTTAGAAATAGGAAAAATAATCTGTTGATAAGTGAAGATATCACATTGACTTGATTAATTTCTTTTCACTTTCAGTGGACAACAAGAAGACGACGACAGCATTAACAGAGGCTCTTAAAAAGGATGACACCCCTTTGAGGTGAGTGATTTCAAAGATCTTAGCATAAAATTTGGGCAGAATGTCTGGCCTGATCTTGATCCAAGCTGTTTAACACCCTGATATTATTCCTGAAAGAATATTTTGTAAAAAAAGTAATGTTGAAAAATATCTGCAGACAACAACAAAAATTACCCAGCACACAAGACAGAAAACAGGACTTATCTTGATCCAGCTGTTTGACACTTTGATGTTACTTCTGAAAGAAAATTTTGAAAAATATCTGCAGACAGAAAATCATGAAAAATCGCCCAGCAAGCAAAAGACAGAACATGCAAACATGGTGTCTGGCAACAGATGCGAGTCTGACTGCAGATCCAGGGGTCGTGAGTTCGATCCCGGTCCGGTCCCATACTTTGGTGGAGATCGATCATGAAATAATTTCTACGGCCATTCTCCTCCCTTCTGCTGAATCATTCAGGAATGATTGTTGTCAGTTACAAGCGAAAGTATGTGCATTAAGTACTAGTTAACTGCTTGTTCAAGCTTGCCCAGGAAAAAGTGTGGTTAGGTGAACTGACCGTCCTGCCATGACCATAGCTGTTAGACTTGGAACGTAAAGCAACAAAACAAACATGCAAACATCAGCCTAATCTGGATCCAAGCTGATTGACACTCTGATATTTCTGAAAGAATATTTTGAAGAAAAAAATATTTGAAGACAACCAAAAATCTTGAAAAAATACCCTGCATGCAAAGTTATATCTCGCTGTTGTATGTTTTTTTTTCAGCCACAGCTATGCGTTCCGTCTTGCAGCAGTTGTAGGGACAGGTGTAGACAATTATTTTGAACTAATAGAAGATATCATAGCACAAGCTGATGAGGTGGATGATCAATATTTACAGGTTAGTTTGTATTGAGATTAACAAAAAATTTAAGCATAAAATTGTAATTATTTACTTAACCATCAGTCTAAACATGTATTTTTGGTGCTCATTGAGACGGTTCTTTTGAGTACCCACAACATACGTTTTGGTTGAGAAATAAGAAATATATGAGCCAGTGCATGAGGTTTCCAACAATGTGGTATGTGCAACCATCAAAGCCGCAGATCAGCCTGCGCATACGGGTAGTCTGATCAGAGCCTTTGCTAGTCACTTGAGTATTCTGTGAGTGTTAAGCTACTGACTGAACACCATTTGGAGTCTCTAAGCTTAAAAGGAGGCTGCACAGGCTCGTCTGAGTCTACACTTGTCAAAATGTCAAATTGTCGGAAATCTCATGCCGCGGCTCAATTATATAAGTTTCAAATATGCACTCTTTGATATCGGGAGGCCTGGAGACTTGGTGAGAAAATTGTACTTTTGCAGATCAAGGCCTACCATAGAAAATGTTTGTTTGCCATTTCATCCCTACATTCCTTTAAGTTTTTAATTCTATTTTTCGTGTGACCCATCTTTTGAGAACCGGGCCGTGTAGCACAATTGGTAACGCATCTGACTGCAGATCCAGGGGTCACGAGTTTGACCCAGGCCCGGTCCCATACTTTTGTGAAGATTGAATCATGAAATAATTTCTACGGCCATTCTCCTCCCTTCCCCTGATTCAAAAAGAGTGCTTGTCAGTTACAAGCGAAAGTATGTGCACGAAGTACTGGTAAACAGCATAGACAAGCTTACCCAAGAAAAAGTGTGGTTAGGTGAGCTGACGGTTTCAAGATGACCATAGCAGTTGACTGAGACATAAAGAAGCAAATCAAACAAACATACATAACTTACTTGGTTTCATTATCTTTTTCTGACAGAATGCTAAAACAAAGCTATTTTCTGAGTAACCAAGTGAACTATTAGCATCATGAATGTACAAACAAAATTACTACCTACCCAGTCTCTAAAGAATCCCAAAAATATTTTTTGTGTTTGTTTCAGTTTGAAGGAGGTTTATTTGTGACAGCAGCGGTGGTAGATGGCGCCTATCAGTTGGCTAGTAAATTAGGAAAAGCACCTACAATTTCTCAGGTGAGTGGATTCTTGAGAGTCTGGCTTCATAGTGTAATCATTATACTATTAGTAATCTTACTTCTATAGATAGCAAGTGATGTCATGAGTTTTAGTTAGACTACAGTAGAACTTCAATGGCTCAAACAGGTCGGACCATGAAAATAGTTCTAGCCAAGGGTAGTTCCGGCCATCTAGGGTGGATTGTGCAAAAAATGACCTGTAGGGACCATGATGATAGTTCTAGCCAGGCCAGGTGAATGAGTCATCAGAGTTAGAGCCATTGAAGTTCTAGTGTATATATTTGCATGCTGGGTAATTTTTCATGATTTTTTGTCGTCTGCTGATTTTGTTCAAAATCATGTTTGAAAAATTCTTTTTTGAAATATCATCTGGGTGTCATACAGTTTGGATCAAGATCAGATTAGGCCCGATGTTTTGTCAGGCCTGATCTGGGCCCAAATTTCAGAAGACGACAAAGTTATGTTTTGTATAATTTTGTAACCTTCCACATAACGTGCATTTTCTTTGCAAGTCTCTCAATTCCTCAACACAAAATTATCCCTGTAAAATGTGTTCATTTTGCTGCGGTCAGGGTTTGCCTTTTAATTTTGCATGCTATGTAATTTTTCATGCTGCAGACTTTTTTCAAAATTAACTTTTTCAAGAAATTCTTTCAATAAAAAATTCAAACAGTTTAGATCCAGATCAGGACAGACGTAAAAATCGGTCCTGATCTGGGTCCAAACTGTTTGCGACGACAAAAGTCACCTAGCAAGGAACAGGAGCACAGTGGTGGAGTACTTGTCTTGAGATGGAGGGGCCGCTGGTTCGAGCCTCGCTGGCATTACTGGGATGTGTCCTTGAGCAAGATCATTAATCTTTGCTTAGTACTGGTTCAACCCAGGAAGACCCGTCCAGACATTACTGTAAAGTTGTTGACTGGGACGAAAAGAATCAAATAAAAAAAAAATATCAAGGAACTAGTTTATATATGGGTAAAATTCAGGGATGAAATTAGCCAGTACGTGAGATTTTAATACATCTTGCATCATTGAGCAATGACGACTCAATCCTGGGCTAATGTACAGGCTCACCAGAGTCTTTGCTGCTGGCATATGCTGTGAAAACCCACAATAACTTAATTTGATAAGTGAAACTTTGACGTCCTAAACAGTCTTATGTAAATATCTAGTTTCAGTTCACAGATAAACGACGTAACGTCGCTTAAACGTTTAAGTGACGTTGACATCGTTGTTAAGGAAGTGGAACGTTAGTAACAAAGTAAAACAGTAAGAAACAAGTAAAGAAAAACAGAGATGAACTAAAACTACTATTTGCAAGAGTATTCAGGATTAATTTCCACAAGAGATTACCATTAGCAGAAGAGGAACATTATAAGTTTAACATTTACATAAAAGTTTTGAGAATAAATAGAAATAGATAACGATAATTTATATTGTGGCATTATAACAATACAGAAATAGAATTTTACATTGTGTTTTTATGTGAACTCAACCACATTTTTGGCGCCGAAACTTTATAAACCTAGAGGGGCTTACCAATAGCAGTACAAGATGTCAGTTTTACCGTACATTAAGAGGAATAGGACTTTGTACAGAAAGCTTCTCGAGAAGGAAGCGGCAAAGGGGAGAGACCTGATGGACCAAGACTTAAGGGAAGTAGATATTAGAGCATTCTCTCATAAGGTAAATACTTGTATCAAAAGGATAAATGAGTTTATAGGGAAACTTGATAGTGTTAATGGAAGAATGTCTCTTGAAGGTATGGATGATCATGAACAGTTAATACTTTCTGACAGCTCTGTTATTGAAACGACCCTTGATTGTTGTGGAGACTTAGAATGTTTTCAACAGACTCTGTATGATATGCTTGCACCTCCACAAACCTCCTCTCCACTTAGTTTACCTGGTGATGGAATAAACCAAATACAAAATCAAATCCAACAGCTTAGTTTAGCTCAACATTCAAATTTTCATTCTAGCTCTATTAAACTTCCACAACTTGAAATTCCAACATTTAGCGGGGACAAAATGAGATGGAAGGAATTTTGGGATACATTCGAAGCCACAGTAGATAACAATCAAAATTTAACAAACATTGAAAAATTAAACTACTTGAACAGTAAAGTAATGGGTGAGGCAAAGAGTGCAGTGTCAGGAATAATGCTATCTAACGAAAACTATGGTGTTGCCGTTACGCTACTAAAAGAACGATTTGGAGATGTTCAAAATGTTGTTAACTGCCACTACACGGAGCTGATAAATATCACGCCAGGTATAAACAGTTCAAAGGGACTTCGGCTACTGTACGACCAAGTTGAAAAACATTTGCGCAGTTTAGAAGCACTACATCAAGACGTTAACCAGGAAGTATTCATCTCTATAATCACATCCAAAGTTCTAAAAGACGTTTTGGTGCAGCTTGAGATACAAAAGGTGCAAAGAATAAATGGAATGTTGGTAAATTAAGAGACCTACTCAATGATTATGTATCTGCAAGAGAGAAGGCAGAACAACCTGGTAATACTGGAATTTCATCCAATAGACATCAGGCATCACATCCATTACGAATGTCAACAGAGGCTTTGATGGCTGGACCAAAAGCACAGTATCGTTCATTTGAAAAAAAGCAAAGCTTTCAGGTCATGCAGATTTGTAATGGAAACCATTGGAACGACGAATGTACCAGGTATCAAACAATTGAAGCTAGAAAACAAAGGATTAGAGGAAGTTGTTTTATTTGTTTGAAACAAGGACACAAAACAAATGAATGTACTTTAACTAAGAATTGTTTTTATTGTTGCCAAGTTTACAATCACCATAGGAGCCTATGTCCACAGAAATTTGGGAATTTAAGAAAAGAGAGTGCTAATCTTGTTGAAGAACTATCTGTACAAGAAATGATGAGTACAACTAAAGATGAAATGGTCACATCCCGTAACAAGAATAGAATGTTCACCCCAGTAACACAGTGCAAGATGATGAAGATTCAACTGAAAGTGTTTTGATATCCTCTGGAGAAACAGTTTTGATGCAGACAGCAAAGACTGACATTAGAAATCCATTGACTAGTGTGACACAGACTGTTCGAATACTTTTGGATACAGGAAGTCATAGAAGCTATATCACAGAATCACTAGCTAAAGCACTTAATTTGAAAATGGGAGAATTAACAGAGCTTTCACTCGTGACATTTGGTTCCAAAAAACCTCAGAGATATCGCACACCAACAACAAAAGTAGATATCACACTAAAAGATGGAAGTAATTGTACTATAACAGCAAATGTAGTGCCCAGTATTACAGGAAATATACAAAGGGATCCTATCAATATAAACTCTGTACAAGACCGTGAACATTTAGTACAGCACTATGAACTGGCTGATACTTTACCATGTGAAAGAGAAAGTTCTACAATTGAGCTGCTAATCAGCAGTGACTACTATCTAGACTTCATCTTACCTCAGAAAGTGGAAGTGCAACCAGGACTCTATCTGTTGGCTTCAAAACTTGGTTGGCTTCTCTCTGGACGAACTTCCCAGTATACTGATGGCAAACAAGAAGCAAACATGCTAATCTTAACCTATGGTACTGATATGGAAAGTGAGACAAACCTGTATACCAATGCTGACAGATCGCTACCTACAAAGGCAAGTCTTGAAAACTTCTGGAAATTGGAGACAATTGGAATAGATGACTCTCCAGTAGATCCACTTGACGTTGAGGTACACCAATCTTTCCATGACTCATTACAATACAAAGATGGAAGATATCATGTCAGCTGGCCTTGGAAATATGAACACCCTCCCTTACCAGAAAATAGAGAGTTAGCGTTTGGTAGATTGAAGTCACTTATCACAAAAATGAAAAACAACACGGAATTAGCAACACAGTATGACAATGTAATACAAGACCAACTCAGACTTGGAGTTATAGAAAAGGTGAAACCAGGGTCTAGTGATAGCATAAAACACTACATACCCCACCATGCAGTAGTTCATCCCTCTAAAACAACAACAAAGGTAAGAGTGGTGTATGATGCGTCTGCCAAGACAAAACAGGAAAACAAAAGCTTAAATGACTGTTTATACCGTGGACCTGTGTTGCTGCAGGATTTGACAGGAATTCTTTTACGATTTCGTTTGAACAAGGTTGCAATTGTAGCTTACATTGAAAAGGCTTTTTTACAAATTGGACTAAATGAAAACCAAAAAGATGTCACAAGATTTTTTTGGTTAAAAAACATAAACAATCTGAATGTAGACAATAATATTCAAGTATTTAGATTTTGTAGAGTCCCGTTTGGCATTATATCTAGCCCATTCTTGCTGAGTGCAACCCTTGACTTTCATTTGAAAATGCACAACTCACCTATAGCTGATAAAATTCGAAGGAATATTTACGTTGACAATGTGATCACAGGTACTGAATCAACAGAACAGGCAGAACAGTTCTATAGGGAGTCCAAAGAGATATTTGCACATGCATCAATGAACCTCCGTGACTGGACATCAAATGACACAAGTGTACAAATATCAGTATGTGACAGATCAATTGGGGAGAAGGTCAAGGTGTTAGGATTATCATGGATTGCCAAAGAGGATATACTTTCCCTGAATCAGATATCTTTAGAACCTACATCAGATATATCCAAGCGACAAGTGCTAAAACAGATAGCATCAATGTATGACCCACTAGGTTTATTTTGTCCTGTAACGCTTCAAGGAAAGTTATTTCTACAAGAGCTTTGGAATAAGAAACTTTCTTGGGATGACAAATTATCCTCAAAGGACAAGGAAAAATGGAATAAGATAAAGGAAGATCTGAAGAATTTACCCAAGTGCAGATTTCCAAGGTATATAGGAATCACACAGAAAAATCAGTACAAGACTACGTATCAGCTCGTTGGCTTCTGTGACGCATCCAAACATGCATATGCCGGGGTAGTATACCTGCATCAGAGAATCGGAAAAACATGCAAGGTTGATCTTGTTTTTTCAAAACTGCGATTAGCTCCCAACAAAACAGTCAGTATTCCACGACTTGAACTGCTTGCAGCCCTCATTGGTACAAGAGCCATTCAGTTTGTTGCAAATCAACTACCAGTTCAGTTAATTGAAAAACATCTCTGGATAGATTCCCAATGTGAACTCAGTTGGATAGGCAGTGAAAGACACTCTTCTCGATTTATAGAAAATAGAGTAGCAGAGATACGAAAGCATAAGGACATCACCTTTCACTATGTTCCTTCAAAGGAGAATCCTGCGGATCTAGCTAGTAGGGGACTATACATAAATGAGATTTTAGGTAACAGTCTCTGGTGGCATGGCCCAGAGTGGATGCTAAAACCAGATCATGTTTGGACAGTATGGAAACAAGACATTTCAAATGAAACCAAAAAGAATACAGAGGTTTTATATGAAGCAAAGCTTGATGCAGTTGAGATTACACAGGAGATATCAAAACTGAAAACGAAAGCAATTAGTCCATTTGAAATTGACAGCAGGAGGTTTTCTTCACTGAATAAGTTACTGAGGGTGACATCATGGGTAGGTCGATTCATCAAAAAAACTAAAAAGGAATCTAATAAATACAGGACCTATACAGACTTCTGAAATGGACTATGCTGAAAAACTCTGGATAGCTCACATACAAAGTTTACACTACAGTAGCCTTCTTGAATCTATAAAGGAAAGTAAACCAAACAATCTTAAGGCCCAACTTGGGGTGTACATTGATGAAGATGGTCTTCTGAGATGCAAAGAATGGATGTAAGTTTATGAAGACTTCTGCCAAATTAGAGAAATCACACAAGCTGAATCCAATTGTTAACTCGTTAAATGGCTGTCTTTAAACTTGTTGCATGCTGAGGAATTTTTTATGCTATTTTTGTCGTCTGCTGATTTTTAAAATCAACTTTTTCTTAAAACTCTCAGGAATACCATCTGAGTGTCAAACAGATTGGATCCAGATCAGGCCCAACATCTTTTTGGGCCTGATCTGGGTCCGGTCTGATCTGGGTCCAAAATGTTTGCAAAAGTTATCAACAGACAACATTCAGTCAGCAAGGAGTTACGTACCTATTTGATTTTTATCAGGCCAAATAAAAAAAAATACCTGTTTAGGATTAGGATAACTTGACCCTAACTGAATTTACTGTGAAACCAAGAATTTTTTCAGTTTTCTGGACAAAAAATATGATTTTATGCATTTTGAAATGCATTTCGTTTTGAAAGCCGAAATGCCTTTCAAAATGTTGTTTTTTTCCAGATAAAAAATAGGTGAGCCTAAATTTAAATTTTCAGACCTGTTCCCCGAAACACACTTATTTTGTTATTTTGCCTCATTGACTTTTCCAGGACAAAGTATTAAAGTTAGCTAACTATCTGATGAGCAGAAAACATGTCCAACAGCTCAAGTCAGCCTATTATATGTTAGCAGCCGTAAATACACTCACTGATAACAAAGTAAGTATTGTCTTTTTACTTGAAAAAAGAATACTGTAATATCGTTGCACAGTTTTACATTATACATTTTATCAATCACTGTTTTAAAGCAAGATTTGATCTGGTATGACAGTATTCATAGGTCCAGGTAAGAGAAATATTAGAGCGTGAAATTGTGATTTTCCCTTATTCTTCAGTTTAAACAGGTGTTGTGGGTGCTCAAAGGAAGTGTCTCATTGAGACTGTTCTTTTGAGTACCCACAACATACGTTTTGGTTTAGAAATAAGCAAAATAATTTTCAATTATGTACCAGGCCTTTAGTTTAGAGTGCATACCAAAAATTTATTTTTCTCATTTCTCATCCCGGGAGCGCAGTGACTCAGTGGTAGAGTGCTTGACTTGAGACCGAGGGGCTGGCGGTTTCAGCCTCACCGCCGTCACTGCGTTGTGGTCCTTGAGCAAGACACATGTATCCTAGCTTAGTACTGGTTCAACCCAGGAAGACCCGTCCCTGTTTAAATGAAAGATTGTTGATGGGACATAAAGAATCAAATCAAACAAATTATTTCTCAACCAAAACATGTTGTGTGTACTCAAAAGAACCGTCTGAATGAGAAAATATTTACAATTTTACGCTCAAAAAATGTGTTAACTAACATTTGTGGTGGTTGTCTTAAAAGGATACAGAGACAAACAGTGCAGACTTAGTCTCAGATGAGATGCATTAAAGGGGTGGTATTACATTCTGTGCACTGTTTGCAAAGATAAAAATACTATTTTAGGGATTGAAATCCACTGTGAATACTATAGGCCCATAAACACACTGGTCAATGTAAACGCACCGGTGGTTGCTACAACGAGCTGGTGGTTGCATTTTTCAGCACTGGTGGTGGCGTAAAAGGTTAAAAAATCTATACCTGTTGACTTTATGATTTATTTATAAACTTGCATTTATTTTATTTGTTATGACACCTGGCGCACAGACCACCGGTAACATTGCAGTTTATGGTTCTGCCAAGCAATTGGTAATTTAATTCATGGTTTGGACTGCAAATCCAACAAAGTTTTGGAGTTTTGCGGTGACAGGTGCTTTTTTCTAGTGTAACTGCCTAAATTGAGGGAAATCTGCATGTCTAAGCGCAGCTGTTGTCATATTCCGGTGAAATAACATCCAAAAAAACGATTACTACTTTGTTTGTTTTTTTTTCTTGGTAAACTAGCAAATGTTTTATTGAGGAATTTTATTACAACGCACTGGGAGCATTTTTTAAAGCATTGATACAACGCACTGATGGTTGCACAGAAGTCCTGTGGTTGATGGTGCAGACTCACCACAACATTCGCTGTTCACATAAACGTTACAAAAATCGCCATTTCAACCAGTACATGATATTTTGACACTGTGAAGAAGGCACAGGCGAGCCTGTGCAAACGTGCTGACTCCCAAGAGCCTTTGCTGCCAGCACAAGAGATCTTGATATTTATTACATTGTCCAGTGACTTTGCTCGCAAATGTGCAGACTCACCAGAGTATTTGCTGCTGGCGTGAATAGCACACAATATGCCATTTAAGGCAGCACAAGAGATTTTGTACAGTGACGAAGGCTAAGGTAAGCCTGTGCAAATGTGCAGACTCGCCAGATCCTTCACTGCTGATACAAAATGCATTCAATCGCCATTTGAGTCACCACTTGAGAATTTTGAACTGTGGCGAAGGCTCAGACTAGATCAAGCAAATGTGCAGACTCGCCAAAGCCATCGCTGTTCGCATGAATGACACCCAAAAATAGTAAGTGAGTATCACAATCACAAACTGCAGACAAACCCATGACACTGGGAAGAATAGCCACACAGCAATCACGAGACACCAGGAAGACAAACTAAGCAAAGCAGCCAGCTCTCTCTCTCTCTTCCCCATCAAGATGATCGCAAAACAAGAATGGACATAAAGTAACAAAATATAGAACAATTACAGAATCCTGTAATGGGAGTAACAATCAACAACGAATCAACAACAACAGAATCACCGCCTTAGAACAGACAGCAGCCTAGCCTATATCTCTGGGTGCTAAAATTGTATTTTACTGGTATCAAATCTTCGCTCTAGATTCTGCTGCTGTTGAAGCTCAAAATTTTAAGCTCGCATGGAGGCTTCTTAACTATTGTAATGTATCATAAAGGACAAGCAATCTCATTAAATTAAAAGTTTTAGGCCAATCTGAAAAATAGGTGGAAACACTCTCAAAGTGCGAACAGGGCTAGCTTTGGAGCGTCTCTGATGAGGCTACACATTTGCAGAGTAAGGTTTGAGCCTTCATCAGTGTACAAAAACCACAAAATCTATGCCTATTGACTGTATGATTTCTTTAAAAGCTTGCATTTATTTTACTTTTGATGACCCAATGCGCACAAACCGTCAGTAACATTGCAGTTTATGGCTCTGTCATGCAATTGGCATTTTAATTCATGGTTTGACCTACAAATCCGACACAGTTGTGGAGTTTGACAGTGACAGGTGCTTTTTTCTATTGTGACTGCCTAACTTCAGGAAATTCTGCATGTCTAAGCACAGCTGCAGCTATGTTATCATAGTCCCATGAAATAACATCCAAAAACGATTACTACTCTATGAGTTTTGTGATAAGAAAATCCCTGCAAATACTTATTTTTCAATACCATGTATCTCACAAGAAAAAGTAGAAAAATATCTTAAAAACATTGATATTACCAAAGCTACTGGCTGTGATAACATTGGAGCCAGGTTACTTAAGCTAGCAGCTCCATTTATTTCTGACAGTTTAATGTATATCTGTAATCAAAGCATACTAAACTCAACTTTTCCAGATAAGTGGAAAGAGGGCAAAGTAAGACCCTTATATAAAAATGGCCCTAAGGATGACACCAATAATTATAGACCCATCTCAATTTTGCCTGTCATATCAAAAATGCTAGAAAAACATGTGCATGATTCCTTAATGACTTATTTGACCTCTCATAAATTGCTTCATTCTACACAATCTGGTTTCAGACCCAATCATTCTTGTGAGACAGCCTTGCTTCAGATGGTCAATAAATTCCTAGAAGCTATAAATAGCAGTCAGATAATTGGTATGGTCATGGTTGATTTTAGAAAAGCCTTTGATTTGGTAGATCATACACTTTTGCTTAAAAAGCTAAGACACTATAAACTTTCAGATAAAACAATTAATTGGTTTTCTTCTTATTTGTTGGGCAGGAAGCAGAAAGTTGTCATAAATAATATTGAATCAAGTATGGAGAATGTTTTGTGTGGTGTGCCTCAAGGGTCAGTCTTGGGTCCATTGTTATTTCTAATGTTTATAAACGATCTACCACTTAATACTAATAATGTAGCTACTGATCTTTATGGGGACGACACCACATTATACATGGTTGGTGAAACTCAAGCGTATATTGAACAAAACTTGCATATGGCTTTACAAAATCTCTCTGAATGGTGTAAGCTCAATGGAATGCTATTAAACACAGATAAAACCAAGGCAATGTTAATTACCACCTCCCAAAAACGGCTTCATCTCAATAATGACATTTTGCATCTAACTTACAACAATGATGTTTTGAACTCAGTTGAAAATGAGAAAGTTCTTGGTGTTCGCATTGATAACAATCTTACCTGGTCTATTCATATTAATTTTATTGCTAAGAAAATTTCTTCAAATCTATGGCTATTATCCAAATTGAAGGACTATTTATCCACTGAACACAGAGTTCAATTTTACAAAACATATATTCATCCCCACATTGACTATTGTTCTACAATATGGGGAGGAACATCTCAATATAATCTTAACAGAATTTATAGGCTACAAAAAAGAGCTGTTAAAATCATTGTAAATTACCAATATGATAACATTGCCAACAGTATGGATGAGCTTAAAATTTTAAACATATATGAACGCATTTTCCTCAGGAAGGCTAAATTTATGTTTAAAGTTTCTAAATCTGTCCTACCCTCATATGTAAATGAAATGTTCTCTTTTCGACCTTTTAATGAAACACTTCAGTCTCTAAGATCTACACAAGGTGCATTGGATTTTTATACTCCAAGGCCACAAAAAGAAATTTTCAAACAAAGCTTAATTTATTCAGGTCCAGTCATTTGGAACAACTTACCAGACTGTTTAAAAAATTTAGAAACTGTCGATTCTTTTCATAGACATTGTATTAAATGGATGAAATCCAGTCTATCTTTCAATCTTTGAAACTAAAGCATTATGTCCGTATGAACATAAATTTTGAGTGTAAAATTGTGAATATGTTTTGTTCCCCAGTTTTAACAGTTAGTTTGGTGCTTAAAAGAACTGTCTCATTGAGACGCTTCTTTTGAGTACCTAAAACATGTGTTTGAAATTTGGTATAAATATTTAAAGCACTTTTATCTAGAGGTGCGATATCTATAATTGTTTATGTATATAAAGTGAGCCTGTGTGTATGTAGGTTTGAAAGTGCTCCATGTTGCTTGTATTATTTTGTATACATGTAAATCATCTTTGTACTTTATACTTGTATTCTTTTTTGGCAGTAGTTCATAGAGGGCCTCATGGAAGATTAGCTTTTTTTTTTGCTAAATGTGTTACCCTCTGAAAATAAAGACTATTATTATTATTTTTTTTTTTTTCTATGCTGAGAAGGCTCTGGCGAGTCTGTACATTTGCACAGGCTCACCTGAGTATTCGTCCTGGGACTGAAATATCATGTACTGGCTCAAATAACGATTTATGTACCGTTTATGAGAACAGTGAATGCTGTGGTGAGGCTGCACCAGCAACCATGGCACATCTAGGCAACCATCAGTGCGTTGTATTAATGCATCAAAAAATGCTCCCAGTGCGTTGTAATAAAATTCGTCAATAAAACGTTAGCTAGTTTACCAAGAACAAAATCGTTTTTTGGATGTTATTACATGTAAATATGATAACAGCTGTGCTTAGACATGCATATTCCCCTCAATTTAGGCAGTTACACTAGAAAAAAGCACCTGTCACGGCAAAACTCCAGAACTTTGTTGGATTTGCAGTCCAAACCATGAATTAAATCACCAATTGCTTGGAAGAGCCATAAACTTTAATGTTACCGGTGGTCTGTGCGCCAGGTGTCATCACAAATAAAATAAATGCAAGTTTATAAATAATTCATAAAGTCAACAGGTATAGATTTTTTTACCTTTTACGCCACCACCAGTGCTGAAAAATGCAACCACCATCTCGTTGTAGCAACCACCAGTGCGTTTACATTGACCAGTGTGATAAATACGTAAGGGACTACCCAAACATTCTATCAATTATTTGGTGTCTTGAAGGATTACATCTATCAATCTGCATTGTGTCTTTACATGTCTCCAGGTTAACCGAAAATTGTGGCATTTAATTAACATTTTCTTATCCATCAGTTTAAGTATTTGTTTTGGTTGGTCAAAAGAACTGACTCTATGAGACGGTTCTTTTGAGTACCCACAACACATGTTTTGGTAGAGAAGTTAGAAAACTTGTTTTTTATTACACACTCTTATCTGATAATCTTATCTCTTATCCTGTTTTAAAATTATTACAAACCTTGAAGGATTTCTTTACGTAATTCTGTTGTTTCTGGACTTTAGTTAAGAGAGCGTACCAAAATATTAATTTACTTATTTCTCAACCAAAACATATGTTGTGGGTACTCAAAAGAACCGTCTCAATGAAACGGTTCTTTTGAGCACCGAAAACATATGTTAAAACTGATGGGTAAGAAAATACTTACATTTTTACGCTGAAATTTTTTGTTTATCTAAACCTGTGTGTTTATTTCAGTTCCACATTCCAGTAGCAGTAACATTAGCCAGTTCTGTAGCTGTCAGCCAATCAGATTCTCTTGTCAAGGTAAGTAGTTCATGTCTTAGATATTTTTAAATCTTTACATGCTAGGAAATTTTTCATATTTTTTTTGTTGTCTGCAGTTATTAGCTCACCTGAGCCGAAGGCTCATGGGTGAGCTAATAGTATACCAGTCACTCCGGCGTCCGTCCGTCTGTCGTCCGTCCGTCAACGTTTTCAAACACCTTCTCCTCTATAACCACTGGGCCAATTGAACTCAAATTTCATATGGAGACTCCTTAGGACGCGGGAACAAAAGTTTGTTCAAATGGTCCTGGTCACATGACCAAGATGGCCGCCATGCCCATATATGGTAAAAACCCTTTAAAAATCTTCTTCTCCAGAACCAGAAGGCCGATGACCTTGGGACTTGGTATGTAGCATTGGGGATGTGGGGCCTACCAAGTTTGTTCAAATAATGATCCTAGGTTGACCTTGACCTACTTAACATCAAGGTCGAGTTTGCCTTCTAATGCATTTAAATGGAATTTTTTTAAAAAAGTTGATTTTTTTGAATACTGTTAAAGCCAAAGTGATTATTTTTACTTGATATGTAAAAACTAAGGAGACAATAGCTATAAATAAGTTTCGAAGGTCAAGGTTGACCTTAGCCCTTTCAGCCAAGGTCGCTCATATTGTGGTCCCCTCAATATATTTAACATATTTTTCTCATAAACCATTTGCCCAATTGAACTCAGATTTCATGTGAAGACTCCTTATAATATGTTAGTCAAAATTTATACAAAATATTTTGGTCACATGACAAAGATGGCCGCCACGCCCATATATGGTAAAAACCTTGAAAAATCTTCTTCTCCAGAACCATAAGGCCAGTGACCTTGAGACTTGGTATGTAGCATTGGGGATGTAGGGCCTACCAAGTTTGTTCAAATAATGATCCTAGGCTGACCTTGACCTACTTAACGTCAAGGTCAAGTTTGCTTCCTAATGCATTTGAATGGGAAATTTTTTGAAAAGTTGATTTTTTGAATACTGTGGAAGCCAAAGTCATTATTATCACTTGATATGTTCAATCTAGTGTCTATAAATAAGTGTCAAAGGTCAAGGTTGACCTTTGACCTTTCAGCCAAGGTCGCTCATATTAGAGTCCCATCAACATATTAAAACATAGTTCTCTCAGAAACCACTTGGCTAATTGAAACCAAATTTCATATGACAACTCCTTATGATTGGTTAGCCAAAACTTATACAAATTGTTATGGTCACATGACTGATATGGCCACCATACCCATATATGGTAAAAACTCTTTAAATCTCTTCTTCTCTGGAACCAAAAGGCCATTGGCTGTGGGACTTGCAAAAGGCCATTGGCTGTGGGACTTGGTATGAAGTATTGGGGATGTGAGCCCTACCAGGTTTGCACAAATGATGAATCTAGCTTGACCTTGATTTACTTTATGGCAAGGTCAAATTTGATTCCTAATGCATTTATATGCAGAAAATCTTAAAATGTTCATTTTTCTATAACTGTTTAAGCCGAATTCATAATAGTTAAACCTATTGAGACAATGCTTTTATATTAACTGCCAAATGTCAAGCTGACCTGTGACCTTTTATCCAAGGCCGCTCATTTGGACTGCCACACACCTATCTAAACATCTTTATCTCAGAAATCACTGGGCTGTTTGATGGATTATTCATTAGATTGTTTAGGCCACTTGACCAAAATGGCTGCAACCTCCATATATGGTAAAGCAAAATAAGCTGTAGTTGACCTTGACCTATTTTAACATAATTAAGGAGATCAGGTGAGCGCCTCAGGACCTTCAGGTCCTCTAGTTTTTCAAATTCACTCAAGAATACCATCAGGGAGTCCGTTTGGACCCAGATCAGGATTGAGGTCAAGTTTTTTCTACTCATTTTGGGAACAATAAATTCACATGGCCCAACCTCCAGATTTGGTAATTTTTCCCGTCATTTTATACAAGATTGTGGAAAACTCAAACTGAATAATATAATCAAATCAAACAAAAAATGTATATATTTGGTTCACTAATAAGCTCATTTCAATATTTGGAATGCAAAAATACAATTTCAATGTTACTGACCTGATAGCTGATATGTGTTATGTGCCGAAGTTATTTCTTTCAAGACATAACTCAATTTAATTTGTGTATGTCCATAGGTTTAGGTAAACAAAATTTTTGGGCGTAAAATTGTAAATATTTTCTTACCCATTATCTTTAACATATGTTTTGGGTGCTAAAAAGAACCGTCTCAGCGAGAGGGTTCTTTTGAGTACCCACAACATATGTTTCTGTTGAGAAATAAGAAAGTTAAATTTTTGGTACGCACTCTTAACTAAAGGCCTGGTATGTCCCTTTTTGGACAGGTTCGTGTTACAGACCTGATGGGTGGTAGCCTGGGTAAACTGACAGTTACAGCTGATAGTGCCAAGAACCAGGGTGACGAGTCTGTTGTTCTCAGCAAGAAACCATTCACTGGTGGAAAGGAGTATGTAGCATAAACTTTATAAAGTCTAAAAACCATGGGCTTCAATGATTCCAAATTTATTTTCTGACATTTTTCTTATCCAAAATATATTTTTGGGGTATGAGCCTGAGGATTGCATTGGCAGTGTATTTGACTTTGTTGAGGGATAGCTTGTTCTCACTGGAGCCACTGTGTTATGTGTTTGTCCATGAGCAAGACATTTTGTCCTCTTTTTTAGACTGGTTTAAGCTTGGAATAGTCTCAACATGACTGAAAAATTTTTGACCAGGCATTGAAAGCATTACCCCAAACCCAAACAAACTGTTGGGGCTACATAAAAAAGAATAGACTCGATGATTCTTTTGGTCACCAACATAATATATTTACACTGAGAACAACTATACAGCGCTGTCCCTTTGCCATGATGTTTTATTATAAAATAGTCCCATATGAATGTACAATGTTGTAAGTGAATCATGTTATAAACAGGGTTTCCACAAGCTCTGGAAATCTTGGAAAATCACTAAAAAAAAGTTCCATGCATGGAAAAATCATGGAATTTGAAAAAATCTGAATAATCATGGAAAAATCATGGAATTTTGTGAAATAATTTGAAGAAACCACCAGTAGCTAGAAAATTAGCTGTCGGACACTTGTGTGTCAGACAGCTAGTTTTCTGGCTACGGGTGGTTTCAAGTTTTAATAACTTCAAAATGCATGCATGGTCTACAAACATGCTGTTGTTTGCTGCATTCCACATTTATGCTCAGCGTGGCGAAGATGCTGCTAAAAGGGGAGGGTGGAGGCTGTGCATTGAATAGTCATGGAAAATCATGGAAAAGTCATGGAATTGTAGTTTTGTATTTATGTGGGAACCCTGTATAAAGGGATTATTTGAAAAACGAATCTGAGGAAACTGACCCTGATGGAATCATAGCCATTTCTTTAAACTTTACCCATGGATACATAAGGAAGTTATATTATAGCCTCTTTCATTTTTTTTTGACAGTTCCCTATATGAGCTCAACTTCATGGATGCCAAGCCGTCTCGGGGATTCTACAAGGTAACAGTGAGTGCAGTACCGGCCAAGGCTGATGCTAGATTGATTGGCACAACAGGAGCTCAGGTAAAAAAATATGATTTGCTTTAGTTTAACCCATAAAACGCCACCTACAATTTGCAGCAGACGACAATTTCAAATTTTGCTGCTTTTTCCAAAATAGGAAATAAGGCATGATATTTCATGAGAATCGTCTGCCGGCAGACGATTCTAATGAAATATCATACCTTATTTTTGTCGAAAACTAGGACAGATGTCACAAAATTTGTCGTCTGCTCAGTCTCGATTGGTGCTTTAAAGGTTAAGGTACCATTTTTACCACAGATATAATTTTTGCTGTGTCTGTCCATTCAGTCTTTCTGTATGGAACCCTATCTCAGTACCTATTTGTTAGATTTGATGCATTCTTAGTACAAATGTATAAATGATAAGTACCATGGACAGCTGATATCCTATAAGTTTCTTTAAAATCAACACATTACTTTAGTTACTGCCCTGACTTAGGTAAAATATGCTATACTGGTGCAAAAGCTATATCAGCTTTTTGAGTTTTGAACTTTGCATTTCTCCATTTAAAGCTATTATATCTGACAACTTCGCACTGTGGGCCTTGATTGCCCTGTGCCTGTAGATTAGCACATCAGTGTGATAAAAATTTACCCCACTGCAGCAGTATTTTATATAAGATTGACAATCTATGTTTATTATTTAGCAATCAGGTCTTAATTAGGAGTGTGTGATGAAAATTTGATTTTCTTATTTCTCAACCAAAGCATATGTTGTGGGTACTCAGAAGAACCGTCTCAATGAGACGGTTCTTTTGAGCACCCAAAACATATGTTAAAATTAATGGGTAAGAAAATATTTACAATTTTACGCTGAAAATTTTTGTTTATTTAAACCTATGGCACTACACAGGTTAGTAGTTTTCTGGGAGGATTTCATGTAATTTCATCCTTTATTTCCTACTTTTACCAGGTTGAAGTGAAGGTCACTAGCTCTGTTAGTTTGGTGAATGTTGAACTTGGGTTAGCAGATAAGGATCAAAGTTCAAGCCCAAAACCTATCAGGTAGGAATTGCTCAAGACAGCCAGACCTCCAACTAAGAGTGTTTTATAATCGAACATAATTTTCTTATTTCTCAACCAATAATGGCAATTTGTATTTCAAAGGACCATCTAATTGACCTCAAGAAAAGAGCACATAATTGAAAATTAATTTTCTTCCCAACCAAAGCATATGTTGTGGGTACTCAAAAGATGAGCACCCAAATCATATGTTTAAACTTATGTTAAAGATATTAATTGCAATTTGACTCTGCGTAGCGCAGTCGGTAACGTGTCTGGCCACAGATGCGAGTCTGACTGCAGATCCAGGGGTTGCTAGTTCGGTCCCGGCCATGTCCCATACTTTCGTGGAGATTGATCATGAAATAGTTTCTACTGTCATTCTCCTCCCTTCCACTGAATCATTCAAGAAGGGTTGTTGTAATTTACAAGCGAAAGTATCTGCACGAAGTACTGGTTAACTGCTTATTCAAGCTTGCCCAGGAAAAAGTGTGGTTAGGTGAACTGACCGTCCCGCCATGACCATAGCTGTTGACTTGAGATGTAAAGCAAAACAACAAACAAACAAAAAGCAATTTGACTCTCAAAATGAAAATGTTTGCCTATCTATAGCTATGGACAGCACACCTTTTTAACCTAGACCAACCAGTCTACATTGCATAGTGAGAAACAAACCACCAGATAAGAATGCGTAATCTTATTTCTCAGCCAAAACATATGTTGTTGGTGCTCAAATGAACTACTCATTGAGGTGGTTCTTTTGAACACGCAAAAGACATATGCTTAAAATGATAGTTGAGAGAGACTTGAAAATTGAAAAATTAAAAACTGCTTGCTGCTTTGAAATTGATTTTGGTAGCATTCAGATTTTCTGGAGACAAGTGTATAAAACATCATTTTGATCAGGATGATTGCCATAAAGGGTATGAAGATTTCGGGTTATGGAAGCAAAATTTTTCCATGTAAAAATTTTGCATTATGTTAATCAGGCCATTAGTTAAGAGTGCGTACCAGAAAATAATTTTCGTATTTCTCAACCAAAACATATGTTGTGGGTACTCAAAAGAACCGTCTCAATGAGACGGTTCTTTTGAGCACCCAAAACATATGCTAAAAATTATGGGTAAGAAAATATTTACAATTTTACGCTGAAAATTTTTGTTTATCTAAACCTATGGTTAATTTCAGACTTCAATACCCAAAGAAAGCTTCAGAAGTTTTAGAGGGCGACTTCCATCAGAAGTTGATTATGAAGTTCAACATTAAGGACAGCCAGTCAGGGCAGTACGTGGCCGCCCACCAGACTTTTGTCAAGCTCACCAACCAGGATACCAAACAAGAAATCTTCTTTATCGCTGAGGCTGATACGAGCCTCAACAACAAATTTGATTTGGTAAGAAATTCTTTTTGTCCCCCGCCTTTTCGAAGAAAAGCGGAGGGACTTAGTTTTTGCCTCTCAGTCTTTCCATCCTTCCGTCCGTCTGTCTCCCTGTAGAAGTAGGTACCTTGTGGGCGCAACTCCTCTTACAGTTTTATACCAATTCTTTTGAAACTTCACTGGTGCTTTGGTCATGGTTTGAAGATATGCATGTGGTTTGGATATAATCCTCAGATTATTTTTTGTCACTTTTTTCGCAAGTTGAACTTAGCCATTTTTCGGGTATTATCTATAACAATGTGAATGGACAGGGGATACCTTGTGGGCGCAACTCCTACAGTTTTATACCGATTCTTTTGAAACTTCACTGGTGTTTTGGTCATGTTCTGAAGATATGCAGGTGGTTTGGATATAATCCTCAGATTATTTTTTGTCATTTTTTTGGAAAGTTGAACTTAGCCATTTTTCGGGCATTATCTATAACAATGTGAATGGACAGGGGATACCTTGTGGGCGCAACTCCTCCTACAGTTTTATACAGATTCTTTTGAAACTTCACTGGTGCTTTGGTCATGGTCTGAAGATATGCATGTGGTTTTGATATAATCCTCAGATTATTTTTGTCACTTTCTTTGAAAGTTGTACTTAGCCAATTTTCTGGCATTATCTTTAACAATGTTAATGGACAGGGGATACCTTGTGGGCGCAACTCCTCCTACAGTTTTATACTGATTCTTTTAAAACTTCACTATTGTTTTGCTCATGGTCTGAAGATATGCATGTGGCTTTGATATAATCCTCAGATTATTTTTTGTTACTTTTTTACAAGTTGAACTTAGCCATTTTTCCAGCATTATCTATAACAAAGTGAATGGACAGGGGATACCTTGTGGGCGCAACTCCTCCTACAGTTTTTTACAGATTCTTTTGAAACTTCACTGGTGTTTTGGTCATGGTCTGAAAATATGCATGTGGTTTTTGACAAATCCTCAGATTTTTTGTGTGACTTTTTTTCGCATGTAAACTTAGTCATTTTTTGTGCATTATATATAACAAAGTGAATGGACAGGGGATACCTTGTGGGTGCAACTCCTCATACAGTTTTATATCGATTATTTTGAAACTTCACTAGTGTTTTGGTCATGGTCTGAAGATATGCATGTGGTTTTGATATAATCCTCAGATTATTTTTTGTTGCTTTTTTTTGCAAGTTGAACTTAGCCATTTTTCAGGCATCTATAACAATGTGAATGGACAGGGGATACCTTGTGGGCGCAACTCCTACGGTTTTAAACTGATTCTTTTGAAACTTCACTGGTGTTTTGGTCATGGTCTGAAGATATGCATGTGGTTTGGATATTAACCTCAGATTAATTTTATCATATAAAACCTCAGCTTAACGTTTATCACTTTTTCCAGCATTTTTCCCCTTCTGTGCTATCAATATCATCAATGTCTATATATATGTAGTACCTTTGAGTGCAAATGCTCCTACAGTTTTATACAATACTTTATGAAACATCTGTATGTGCTAATGTCATGGCCTGAAGATATGGATATGCTTTGGATAAAATTCTTAAGTTTTGTTTCTGTTTTCTGTTCTTTGAACTTTAGTTGTTCCATGATAGTTCATGTAGACAAAAAGTGGCGGGGGACATAAATTCTCTGAATTTGCTTGTTTGTTCAGCTTTAGCCTTATAGTCAAGTTTATTACCAAGGGCAGACAATAGGCACGGTACACAGCGGTTCTTGAAGCAAGACTTTTGTCAAACTGAAAATAATCACTTGCTATTTTCAGCTAGTAGTTTAAAATCTTAAATTTGATCCTTGTGATTTCGCTTAGGTGATGCTGCCTCTCCATTATTATTGTAAACTACTCTGTTGCAAACATTGTGTACCTGAATCAGACTTGATCTGAATTAACAGAGTTTATGAAAGTTTCCCAAACTTAACAGGACAGTCGGTCTGGTGGATTGGAAAAACCAACACCATATGGGATAAAACAACAAAAGAAGAACAATCATACATTTAGAAGTACAGTATTTTAAAATTAACATGATGTAATATAATATAAAGACTTACAGGCCCTGATAAGTGATCAGACAGTCCATAAATATTATACTTACTTTTTGCTGGGTATTTTCTGCCTTTGTCAAGGGGCCGAATTGCCTCCATTCCCAATTGAAAATAGCCACCCTTTTCCCAATGCCAGATGTCTATTTTTCCCAATTTAGAAAAGTTGAAAATAAATTAAGAGGTATTCTGAAACACTCGTTACCCCTTATGAGAAACAATGACTGGTATCAAAATGTGACTAGTGTCAATTGAATGCATTTGTGTGCTATGACATCCCACTTAAAGAAGAGATTTGTTTGTGGAGTTGAATTCTTTAATAAAATTAAAATCTATTTTTAAAGTCAATACTTGTAACTTCTTTTTCTACCCTATGGCCTGCAAGAAAAAAAATGACACTTCCACTGTACAACAAAACCAGCCATGAGCTGGCCGTTTTTTAATCTTCACACAGAGGTCTCACACCTGTTGACCTATGGCTGATTTCGCCATCTAACTTTCTTTTTAGCAGCACTTTCTTGGAGCTTTTCTTAATCAGTTTTTGGTCGGAAAGTGGACTTTTGAACCCAGGTTTGCACCAACGTATTTTAAGAAGCTGTTATCATGACGGACAATGTTTTGAAAGAATGCATTGCCTACAAATTAAGAGCAATTCTCTGTAAATATGGAGCGAGTTATATAGGAGCCATTTCACGCTCCGACTCGGATTTTGATGAAACTTGCTGACAGTGTTAGTGTAAGTAGGACCGGAAAATTATGCTTTTGGGGCATTTTCACGCAAACACTACAACTTTGCGCGGCTACTTTCACATACACTCATGTTAATATATAATAGGCCAGGGTATGAAATTTTATAATATGGAAGAAAATGTTTGGGAAGTTACCGTCTTCTTGTCGTTACCATGGTAACAAATGTTTCCCTGTAGAAAAACTAAAAAAGATAAATATTGCATAAACAATTCATTTATTGCTATATTACAGTAATATAGTCTATTGTAAATAAAATATCTTCATTACTCATACATCTCTTTTATATATGACATTAAAGTCTGCTACAGAGAAGCTAATTTTAGACTTTTAGGGGCATCATAAGTGGTAAAATTTATGAATTTTAAGATAAAAAACAACACATTTGGCTAATTTGCCCTTCCAATACCTTCAAAATTGCTATTGTTTATCACAAATGTGCAATGTTTGTGAAAATGTGGACTTAAATTAAAGAAATAAGATCAATGCATTCTCATTAAATTATCTAAACATGCTTATTTATAAGGAAAAGTGGGTGGGGTAAGTAGGACCTGAAAAACATGCCTTTTAGGCATTTTTAAACACTGTCAACAACCTAAATCATGCATTTAAACATATGTATGGTTATACATATTAGAGCAGGGTATATAGTTTTTATTTTATGAAAAACATGTTTCAGAAGTAATCAGCTTCTGTTCGTAACCATGGCAACATAAGTTTCACTGTAGGATAACCGTAAAATGACTTTATTGCAGAATGGTATTAATTTATTGTTAAACGAAATGACAGTATCTATTATAAATCTCTTTAAATAACTACTTAATCACATTTCTTATAAATAACAATAAAATAGTCAATAGGAAAGCTGCCTTTGAATTTTTAATGTAATTTTAGTGTTAAATATTCTGACCCAAAATTTAGGCAAACTTGCCTACTCACTTGCATTGAAATCGCCCATCGTCATCATAATTAACATGATTTGCGTCAGAAAATGCAAATTTTTATTTCAATAGATGGAAATAATTCAATACAGCAGCCTTATTTAATTGCTACAATATACTTATCTTGCATGAGAAGTGGGTGGGGTAAGTAGGACCCTCGAATTCTCTTAATCATGCAGCAATCTCCCATAGAAGTGCTTCACACATGGTTTCGGATTTGTAAGAATATAATGACAATTTATGTATTTTGGAAAAATCAACCACATTTATGTATGTTCAGCTGTTGATTTTTCGGTTGTCATGGCGACAGCTTTCAAATATTTTCAATCAAAATCAAATCAATCTAAATTCCTTTAAATTTAGATATTATACGTTCTACCAGGTCCAGAGCTATAAATAGAAAAATCTTACAACCCCTCTATTTAAATAACTACCCAATTACCAATAAAATTGATTTCATTGCTTTAAAACAGAAAAATATGGATACTATCAGGTACTCTTAACACTGAGTCTATGGTTAAACAAAAGTTAAACACCCTCGTGCTCTTTGTGACTTATTTACATACATTTATGCATGCAGAACCTGATACATCTACTTTTCTCAGTATTTTGCATATTATCGTACACGTTTAAATGGTAAATGACAGTTGGTTCTGCATGCAGCTAATACCATAAATACCTTTTCTGCTTACCCTTTTCATTCTAAAACGTATCATCATACTCATAAAAGTACTCGAAAGACAGAAAATTATGGGAAAGTCTTAAGATTCCAAGCTGAAAATGGAATGAAATATACATATTATATTGTCAAGCTTGTATCAGTATTGTTTTGATTACAAACATTCTTTAAAAATGTAGTTTTAAATGCAAATACAACAGTATTTAAGTAAAGCCAAGTCTTGAGAGAGAGAGAGAGAGAGGGGGGGGGGGGGGGGGGGGGGGGGAGAGAGGTAGCAATCTGCTCTCTCATATCATGCAATTATTATAACTATGAGGAAGGTATAATAACTTTGATTATGACCAGCTAGCAAAAAGTTAAAAAATCCCTATTAAGTATTTAAAACGATCCATTTTTTAGTTTGAAACAGCCTTTTAGTCTCTTATAATCCGACCAACACAAATATAATAATGTACAATTATAGTTATTGGTTGAGTTAATCAAACTCGAACTATTCAGAATTACACGAAAATCCACCAGAGTTATTTGTTTTATAGTGAAAAACTACTTCTGAGACGACCCTTTTTAGCGGCTAAAAATGAACTGTTGTGATTATAGGATATCCGTCGTGGTCATTCAACATTTGCTTTAAATCACATCTCCTAAACCTCTGGATGGAACGTCGCCAAGCTACATATGAATAATCTTTGGTGGTCTTCTTTTTAAGTTGTTCAAAAAATTCTCTTCCAGGCAGAAAGCTGGTTGCCATAGCAACCAAAAGGAAAAATGATTAAAAATCTTGTCCAAAACTACTGGTCAGATTTGAAAAAAATTTGGCACAAATGGTAATTTGCTGACTCTCATCCAAGGTTGTTCATATTATTAAAAATGATGAAAAAACCTGGCCGCCATGGATGCCTTCATTTTCTGCAATACAAAAACGTCTTACAAGCTGCGTTTGCACATTTTAGCTTTTCGAGACGGTAGCATCATAGTTGCCATGGTTACGATAAGAAGACTGTAACTTCCCAAACATTTTTTTCCAATTCATTATATATCATATCTAGCTTTGTCGTGCTAAAGCATGTACAATTTTCTGAGTAACCGTGGCTTGCAACAATATGAGTTCAAAAATGTCAAAAAACAACAAATTTGAGTACCTTGTTACCCCACCCACTTTTCCGACACAATTGCTACAAGACAGAAATACCAAATTTAATTCCAAGACCCTCCTTAAATTGACATAAAGCAATACTGTGGAGTACAAGTTGTCACAAGTTCAAAACGTACTTATTCTAGAAGGTGCAACTGTGCAATTTTGGTATATTTTCAGTGATTTTTTGGCCAAAAACTTTGGATTCGGTTACCATGGCAACGGAAGTAAAAATTAAAGAATTAAGCATGAATGATTTCGTTTTGGGTGAAAACAAACATGTACAGAAAGTTTCGTTGAAATCTGAGACTATGCGTGAAAAACTTTGCTCCATATTTACAGAGAATCGCTCTTAAATGTCAAGCAAATAAAAGAAATGGCAACTGTCAAAACCCAAACAAATTCTTCTTTTGAAATCTGTTACGAGTCGCGAATACCTATTACACTAGTGCTGGTTCCCGCATTGTACACACAATATCCGTATCGGCGCATTAAATAGTATATCAATTGCCGGTACACAGTTTTCTAATACCGCTTTTTGATTGATCAATTAAAACAGAGTGTTTCTCAATGGATATATTCTGCCAAAACAGCGACTAGTCGATGCAAGTTTCACGCTGGACAGCCGGTCCTGTGACCAAGTAATTCTTGTCTGGCTGCAGGTAAATCTGCCAGTCAGGACCTCCGGTCCTGGGACGTTTCAAAATGACTGAATTCAAACTGCTTACATGCAAGTTAAAATTTTTCTATTGTGTAAACAAACAGGGAATGTTATTTACAGCTGCATGTTGGGATGGCAGCGAAAGTGCTAGATATTTAATTTGGACTTAAGGAAGAGCACATAAACTTGTCAAAATAAGTCAAGCCCCATGTCACTTTTTTCCTTAGCCATAATGTCAAATTCCCAAAGTTTAGTTGTTTATTTAAAAAAATATCGAAGGTTGTTGGAAATTCTAACTCCACCCAAGTTAGACAACAATATCTTAGGTGTAATTACACAAAGTTTCAATTGAAAATACCGATTTTCTTTGGGTATGTGCTAAATTTTCCAAGAGTATCCAAATTTTTGCCGATTTTGTTATAGGAATGATAGGGAACGAAACGGGACATTTACTGGAATGTGTGATGCTCTATGGAAAATTTATCAATAAAAGTGAAACCTATCACATGTTGAGATGAAACGTTGCTGCTACTTCGCTGAAAATTTTATGGAAAAATCTTTATTCAGTAAAATTTTATGATAAATCAAACATGAATGTATTTACATTAAGTCTGGAAAAATTTCCCCACCAGTTTACTATTCATAAACCTTGAGACTAAGCAATTTCAAGTTTTTGACAAGAACAAGCCTGTAAATAAAAGTATGTAGCTAAAAATTAATGTTCATATTTCTCGACCAAAGCATATGTTGTGGGTACTCAAAAGAACCATCTCATTGAGACAGTTGTATGCACACACAAAACAAGTTAGAACTAATGGATATTAAAGAAAATATTTACAATTTTATGCTGAAATCTTTTGCCATCCAGACCTATAGGACATGACTCATTTGAAGAAAATAAAGTGGTTCTGGTCATTTGTAAAATGGAAAGTCACAGGATTTGCCGCTCAATATTGTAATATGTTTCTGTTGACAATTTTTCAATTGTTTCACTCTATTATTGTTGGTGTTTGTTTTTTTACAGAATATCGGCGCCAGTGCCAAAGACTTTGGCTACAGATCTGGTCGTTACAGCATGGACCTAATAGTGGGAGATGCTGTTATTGAAAACCCATTATCCTGGTCACTGGTGAGTTAAAATGTTTCCTAAATAGCGGCAACTTTTGTCCTCTACAAACAGTTTGGACCCAGATCAGGACCGACAGAACATCCATCCTGATCTGGATCCAAACGTTTGACACTCTGATAGTGTTCTGAAAGAATTTTTAGAAAAAAGTTAATTTTGAAAACAACAAAAAACAAAATGGACAGCATGTAAAGATTTAAATGTACAGTAAAACCAGCCATATACGGCCACTCAAAAATAGACAAAACAAATTTTAATGACAAAGGGTAGCTTAATGAAGGTCGAAAGTGTTGCAGAATGCTCCCCA
The DNA here is from genome assembly GCA_964019695.1 of Loripinus fragilis. Taxonomy (NCBI): domain Eukaryota; kingdom Metazoa; phylum Mollusca; class Bivalvia; order Lucinida; family Lucinidae; genus Loripinus; species Loripinus fragilis. The sequence goes on from OZ026528.1 coordinate 49,894,904, forward strand.
CAGAGCATTCTGCAATACTTTTGACCTGCATTAAGCGATAATCGGTCTTGAAATCAAATTTTGGTCTTCTTTTTGAGTGGCCGCTTAAGACAGGTTTTACTGTATAACATAAAAATCATGGCCACAGCAGGCAAGAAATTATGCAATATCTTCCTTGATTTCGGGTGAAAAAAAGTCTATTACAGATGATTCACATGAAATATTTAGTTTTTGTTTGGTTTCTTATAGTACTGACAAAATCATAAAGCGCTGACTGCTGCAAAGTTTATGTAAAGCTTAAAGTTATGTTTGCATGAGTTTTGTAGTACTGATGGTACCCAGCATGAGCGCAACGACCCAGTCGCCCCTGCTCCAATGCCTTGGTCACCCATCCAGCTACTAACTGAGCTGTGAATTGCTTAACTTCGCAACAATAGCCTGACACACTACGCGTCGTTGTAAAAGCTAGCTCATACAGCAAGGCTGTATGTGTGTCTTATATACCTGTGGTACCCATTACCACTACAGTTTTAAGGATTTAGACCTTATTTTATGTTCAAAACGGCACCAAGTCTTTCATGAGCTCCAACATGTAGTGCCCATTCCAGCACATACAATAAGTGCCAAGGTAGAATTTCTAGTGTTAAATCTTCATTTTGTATCTACTGATTTACAAGATATGTATTTGGTGTAAACAATATTTTATTCAGATAATTTGCATGTAGACAAATATATACAATGTTAATATATACAGGATCTGACAGTAAGCTTTAAGCTTGTATGTAAGCCATTTCCTGAAAAAGATATGTATTTGATAATGAAGGGTAAAACCAGTCCTGCTAGTACATATGTAAAAACTGATGCAGTGTGGATATAATAAATTGGAACTTTTAAGAACTTGAATGTTTGTTCCGAATCTCTTATCAATTGATTGTTTTGCCAGGCTGATGTAGCTTTGACATTCCAAGACGGACCAAAGACAGAGAAACGTCAAGATCAATATCACAAGAGACCAGAAATTAAGGTAAGGCAGCCTAATATAACAGCAAACAGCAAATATCTTGTAACACATGTTTCTATGATATTAATATTGTGTATATTTCCTTCATAGTTTACAGGAGCGCAGTGGCTCAGTGTTAGAGTGCTTGACTCGAGACCGAAAGGTTGCGGGTTTGAGCCTCACCGGCATCATTGCATTGTGGTCCTAGAGCAAGACACATTTATCCTAGCTTAGTACTGGTTCAACCCAGGAAGACCTGTCCCTGTTTAACTGAAAGATTGTTGATGGGACGTAAAGTATCAAATCAAACAAAACAATATTTTGTATCTTGCCTACATAGTTTAAACCTTTTTGGTGCTGACTGTAGTGAAGGCTCAAAATGGTTTCACATTCATGCAATTTCACCAGAACGTTCACTGCTCACATGGTGCTGTATAGGGTTATTGTATGACGAGATGAATGCTAATTTAAAACTTTGGCATGGTGAATAATAGCTGCATGTCATAAAATCTATTTCCACTGCTTCTGTATATGTCTTCAATTCATTGCGAGATAATGGATAACTACCAATATGAAGTAACAGTCAAACCAGTCTTAAACGGCCACTCAATAATAGACAAAACAGAGATCTTGATGACAAATGGTTGCTTAATGAAGGTGGAAAGTATTGCAGAATGCTCCCATTGGAAGAAGTAGTGTAGATCCAGATCAGCTGGCTTCATCTACACTTTTTTCAAAAACAGTGTTTAGACTTGTGGAAAATATTTTTAACACTTTTATCTTATCTTTCCATGGGTGCTAATTGCGAGCTTTTAAACAAGACCATATGTATACACCAAACAAATATATTTTGGGATTTCATTTGCAAAAACGTTTGATGATTCCTTTTCGATTTGCAGCACATGTTCCGGGAACCAGAGAAGCACCCATCCAAGGCAGTATCATCAGCTTTCAGTGTCTTAGTTCTCGTACCAATCCTTGTACTTTTCTTCTTGGTAAGTCAGTTACCCTAGTTAACCTATTAATCACACATGCTCTTATGCTCACAGTTGAGCTCTTGTTAGAGTTGTGATTGCTACATGGGTGAAAGTTTTCAGGATTTTGAGGCTGGCTTTCTAATAGGCTGACCTTCCATTAGAAAGTCAGCCTTAAAATCCTGAATTAGGGAGAGTATAATAGCTTCTCTGATTAATTTTCAGATTGTCTAAACACATTTAACCATTTAAATATGAAATTTTTAATTTTTATAGGCATTCTGCAAGTTTAAAAATTTGAATCTCTTAAAGTTCAGGATTTTGGAAATTTTGAACTTTCACCCATGTTGCTATAATACAGTATACTTTAGATATATTGGGATCAAAAAAGCTTTTCAAAGCATATATTATCTTAATTTACAAACTGATCAGACTACTCCTGAAGGGTCAACATTGAAAGCTGTTCTGTCGGTAAATTTTAAACCCATTAGATTGTTCTTTGAGTTTTGACTCTAAAATGGAATCTTCCAGTTGATGAGCTGACTATTCCATCCTAGTTATGATCGATAAATAATTTGCTGAAGAAAGGAAATAAATAGTTTGTGCTCTCGGCTTCATTTACGGGATGAACATTGACCAGGTAGCAATGGGAGTAGCAACATTCAATTGATCATAGAGCCAGTTAAGCAAACATTTTTAGCGTAAAATTGTGATTGTTTTCTTATCGATCAGTTTTAACATGTGTTTTGGGTGCTCAAAAGAATAGTCTCATTGAGACGGTTCTTTTGAGTACCCACAACATATGTTTTGGTTGAGAAATAAGAAAACAAAATTTCAGTTTCACACTCTTATCTGGGGACCTGATTGTTACATGTTTTGGACAAGGAACAAGACTAGTAGTATTAAATAGAAGAGTTGTCTGTTTGTGTACATTTACTCCTATTTCCATTATCTAGACCATAAATAATCATGTAATCATTTGTTTTAGGCTTCTGATTAGAATCACCTGTATTTGTTGTGGTACTCATTAAAAGGCATCTCAATGAGACGCTTCCAATGAGCTTTACAACATCTGAGGAAATGATAAAGATCTGAAAATATGAATGACTATTAAACTCTGCATGCTGGGAACTTTTTCATGATTTTTCGCCTTCTGCTGATATTTTTGAAAATTAACATTTTCCAAAAATTCTTTCAGGAATACCACCAGAGTGCCAAACGATTTGGATCCAGATCAGGCCTGACAGAATGTCAGGCCTGGACTGCATCAAAACTTTTTGCAATGATTATCAGAGGACTGCACTAGTAGGCAAAGAGTTATTATCTGTCAATTATATATTTTTCAGTGGTTTAAGATTGGAGCTAATGTTTCTAATTTCCCAATTGGTATTAGTGCTATTGGATTCCATATTTGTTTAGGAGGTAAGTGAATTTGTTTTTACACACAGTAGCTTATTTTCTCCTTTAAGTAAAAAAGGTATATATCTGATTTCTGGACAGCAGGTAAAAGCTGTGCAGATAGCGGGCAATTTTCGTTTTTGACATAAGGAAAATGAGTGAAAATGCCTCTGGTGTCTACATTGTACCTGGGTTATGCTCCCCTTAAATACAAGATTATACGAGAGTGCAGTGGCTCAGTGGTAGAGTGCTTGACTCAAGACGGAGGGGCCACAGGTGGAGCCTCACAGGCATCACTGTGTTGTGTCCTTCAGCAGAAACATTAATACTGGTTCAACCCAAGAAGACCCGTCCCTTTATAACTGAAAGTTTGTTGATGGGACGTATAGAATCAACTTCATTAACTTTAAGTCCTTGAAAACTGTTGGAGAAGCTTTTAGAAGTCCTTGAAACATCCTTGAATTTTACTCATACTTGCCTGTATGAACCCTGATTACCCAATAGGTGAAGTTTTTTTTTATTTTTTCAGCAATATTTGCCCTCTACTATTGTTACTGGACCAATCTAAACATGTTCCAGACATTGAGATATCTAGGATTTATAGGAGTGCCTACTTTTATATTTGGAAATAGACTTTTGAGTGGAATAGCAGCAAAAAGGTGAGTACAATTAACCCATTTATGCCGAATGGAATTCCCCACCCTTATCAATTGGACCAGTCCATTTCCATTTTTAAGGATTGTTGGGTACTATTTTTTTTTATTCTAATCTCAATAGAACATTTTGTAAGCAAACAGTGAAGACCCTGATGAGATGCAGCGTTCTGCAGCATCTGATCTGGGTCTACACTGTTTGTCTATGTTCCACAAAAAGGACACTAGGCTTATATGGGTTAAGTGGAATTAATAGGGGGAATAACTTTAAAGGTAGACCAATTTTATGGAATTTAGCCAATGGAACCATGGGTATATTTCTTGTCAATGAGATACAGCCCTTCCATGCCATTGGAGAGAAAATCATGGCTAGCAATCATGCTTTCATATACATGTGTGATCTTGTTAGCTGTGAAACATGAACATTTGAGAACTGGAGATCAGATTTAGTTGATATCAGCACCTTCAGAGTCTATTGACATATAATCTCAAAAGAAATTAGGGGAGGTCTACCTGAGCAACTTTCAGGGCCTATAATAAATTTGAAAAAGCTGGATATGTGAAAAATGAGGGCCACAGAATTTCAGAACAGAGGTTAGATTTAGCAATATCACTAAATGATGCCTATGAAATCAATGAATCCATGGGTATATTTCTTGTTCATGAAATACCTGCCCTTCCAGACCATTGAATAGAAAATCATGACATGTTATCCTACACGTTTTTAACCTGATGTGTTGATAGGTTTGCTATGAGACAATAGTTAAAAATGTAGCAATATAAGTTAATTATGCTTTTGTAATCAATGGATCCATGGGTATATTTCTTGTTTATGAAATACCTACCCTTCCAGACCATTGAAGAGAAAATCATGACAAATTATCTTTCACATTCTTAACCAGACATGTGGATTGATTTGCTATGAGACAATTTAAATTTAGCAATATCACTTAATTATGCTTTTGTAATCAATGGATCCATTTTATGAAATACCTACCCTTCCTTACCATTGAAGAGAAAATCATGACAAGTTATCCTACACATTCTTAACCAGACATGTAGATTGATTTGCTATGAGACAATAATTAAATTTAGCCATATCACTTAATTATGCTTTTGTAATCAATGGATCCATGGGTATATTTCTTGTTCATGAAATATCTGCCCTTCCAAACCATTGAAGAGAAAATCATGACAAGTTATCCTACACGTTCTTAACCAGACATGTGGATTGATTTGCTATGAGACAATAGTTAAAAATCAGAGCTAGATTTAGCAATATCAATTAAAGTATGATGTCCTGTAACCAATGGATCCATGGGTATATTTCTTGTTTATGAAACCTACCCTTCCATACCATTGAAGAGAAAATCATGACAAGTTATCTTACACGTTCTTAACCAGACATGTGGATTGATTTGCTGTTAGACAATACTTGAATTTTGCAATATCAGTTAATTATGTTTTTTGTAATCAATGGATCCATGGGTATATTTCTTGTTTATGAAATACTTGCCCTTCCAAACCATTGAAGAGAAAATTATGACAAGTTATCCTATTGAGTGCTTGACTCGAGACCGAAGGGCCGCGGGTTCGAGCCTCACCGGCGTCACTGCGTTGTGGTCCTTGAGCAAGACACATTTATCCTAGCTTAGTACTGGTTAAACCCAGGAAGAACCGTCCCGCATAACTGAAAGATTGTTGAGTGGACGTAAAGAATTAAATCAAACAAAACTAGCTTAGTACTGGTTCAACCCAGGAAGCCCGTCCCGCATATCTGAAAGATTGTTGAGTGGACGTAAAGAATCAAATCAAACAAACAAAACAAAAACAAGTTATCCTACATGTTCTTAACCAGACATGTGGATTGATTTGCTATGAGACAATAGTTAAAAATGAAGGACTAGATTTAGTAAAATCACTTAACTCTTTGCCTACTAGTGTCATCTGCTGATAATATTTGCAAACAGTTTGGACCCTGATTAGGCCCGACAAAATGTCGGGCCTAATCTGGATCAAAACTGTTTGACACTGATCCTATTCCTGAAAGAATTTTTCAAAAAAAGTTGATTTTGAAAAAGATCAGCACATGTAAAATTACCCAGTAAGAGTTCATTAATGATGTTTTTGTAAATCAATGGATCCATGGGTATATTTCTTTTTCATGAAATACCTGCCCTTCCAAACCATTGAAGAGAAAATCATGACAAGTTATTCTACACGTTCTTAACCAGACATGTGGATTGATTTGCTATGAGACAATAGTTAAAAATGAAGGGCTAGATTTAGTAATATAACTTAACCCTTTGCCTACTATAGTGTTTCCAGAACTTAAGTGACCCCCGTTTTTCGCTAATTATTCTTTAATAGTGAGTTTAATTGAAAAATAAATTTGAGAAATGAATTGAGATATAGACCGCGTAACTGAATTAATTTTTTCCACATAAATGTAAGTTTTTGTATAGGCTGGGATTAGATGGAAATTTGGTGTGTTTTTGCCGCTCGTCTTTGAATTAGTCCCCAAGTGAACCTAACGATATAAATAAAACATGTCATATACGGGTCAGTGGAGGTAATTCGCCAGTCTTACAGATAAGAGTGCGTAACAGAAAATTACTTTTCCTATTTCTCAACCAAAAAAATATGCTGTGCGTACTCAAAACAACCATCTCGATGATACGGTTCTTTTGAGCACCCAAAACACGTGTTTGAACTGATGAAGACAATCGCTACTTCACGCTAAAATTGCTTAACTGGCCAGATCTTCGTTCATCAAAGCAATGCAAATATACCACGTGTATCTATAGGGGTTCACATGGGTATATTCACAGGGAAAAACAACTAAGTTATTCTTTAGTACAGGGGATTTGGGCTTCATTTACAAATAAGGGCGTCTCCCAAAAATTAGTTTTAGTTACGCGGTGTGTATTTAAATCCACATGCTAAGTGCCGTTCTTCTAAGTTCAATTTAAAGCTGTTTAAAAAAAGAAAAACGGGGGTCACTGAAAACCTGGAAACATATTAGTATCATCTGCTGATAACCTTTGCAAACATTTTGGACCCAGATTAGGCCTAACAAAATGTCAGGCCTAATCTGGATCCAAACTGTTTGACACTGATCATATTCCTGAAAGGATTTTTCACAAAAAGAAGTTGATTTGAAAAAGATCAGCACATGTAAAATTAACCAGTAGGCAAAGAGTTCATTAATGATGTTTTCGTAATCAATGGATCCATGGGTATATTTCTTGTTTATGAAATACCTGCCCTTCCATACCATTGAAGAGAAATTCATGGCTAGCATTGATACTCACATGTTCCTAACCTGACATGTGAGTTCGCTAGCTTTGAGACATTAGAGCACTATATATACTTAACTCTTTAGTTTTGTCTTCTGCAGAATTGTTTAGGAATACAATCAGACTGAGTCATACAGTTAGGATCCAGATCAGGTGATATATTAAGGCCCCACCAACCAATGATGTTGGCAAAGCTCTATTGTTTTCGGCTTTACTCTCCGTCCATCTGTCCCTCCTCTATTGTGGGCACTTTTAGTCATTTATCACTTGATTTCTTCCAGATTTCCTATATGGATTACTTTTATTAAACTCTCACCCAAGTTCGAATATGGGATTTGTCCTATATATGATGACCAAGATAACTGCCACCTGTCTGTTTGCACTTGTGGACACTTAGTATCTTAGTCATTTATCACCTAATTTCTTCCAAATTTCATACATAGATTTCTTTTTTCAAGCTCTTGACCATGTATGAATATGGGTTTTGTGCAGGGCCCTTTGTTGAGTCTGACTGTTCTAGTTTCAGGCCTGATCTGGATCCAGCAGACAACTAGCGAAGAAAGAGTTATTAGAAGTTACTGTCTTCACTTGAGTTTTCTGATATGTTTTGATGAGAAATTATCAGAAATATTCCCACTTCTCTGAACATCTCCATCTGATACCCCCTACCCCTCAGACGTTAACTCTTAATGCGCCGATCACAACAAAAGTCGTCTGCTTTTCTTGTCTGCTGAATTGTTTTAGAAGCCTATATGTCAAACAGTGTGGACCCAGATCAGACTGCTCCTATAAGAGCAGTCTGTTCTGGGTCCACGCTGTTTGCTTCTATACTTCGTCAATAATGTTAGGCAATTATTTGCAGCAGACGACTTCAGCGGACAACATTTTAAGATGCATTTTTTCTTGGCGCTTTAAGGGTTAAGAGGTACAGGACGATAGATAGCATTTCCATGGGCTATCTCTTTTGATTGGTGTAAACATGCTGTGTTAACTAAATTTAGTAATTTGAACTATTTTCTTTCTCTTTTCAGGAAGTCCGGAAAATAGTTGACATATCTACAAGTGTGTGTGTTAATATATGAGAGGATGGGTCTGTGTTCCACAAAGAAAATGTTATTTAATATATATTGCAGGACTTTAGTTAAGAGTGCGTAACGAAAATTTAATTTTCTTATTTCTCAACCAAAACATATGTTGTGGGTACTCAAAAGAACCGTCTCAATGAGACGGTTCTTTTGAGCACCCAAAACATATGTTAAAATTGATGGGTAAGAAATTATTTACAATTTTACGCTGAAAATTTTAGTTTATCTAAACCTGTGATATTGTCTCTGAAACAATACCAGATTTTGGTGAAGTCGTATTGTCTTACAGTCAACAAACATTTTGAATTTCCATGGTCAACCTTTGAAGTTCCTGAAAAAAAAATGCATCTGAAAACATCTGCTTAAGTCATCTGCTACACATATTTACTCACATTATTGACAAATGTAAGTGTAGGGTCAAACAGCCTGGACTTAGATCAGACTGCTCTTACAGGAGCAGTCTGATCTGGGTCTACACTGTTTGACCAAGATTCAGCAGATGACAAATGCATAAGATGTTTGTTGTGATTGGTGCTTTAAAGGTTAACTTTGTTTATCGCTGATGATGAGGATTTCCAGCTTTTGTAACATACTAGTACTGGGGAAGCTGTCAACCAAAGTCTGTGAGGAGAAAAATGTCAAATAAAACAAGTGAAAATAAAGTGATATGGAGTTTCAATGTCCTTGACAACTTAATTTACCATGAACAGTGCTGGAAAATTGAATTTTCCTATTGAATATAAATGAATTCATGGACAAACGTGGCGACCAAAATCAGCAATTAACCAAATGAGCCCCGACATGAGATTTCTAACAATGTGGTATGTGCGACCAGCAAATCCTCAGATCAGGCTGCGCACACGCACAGTCTGATCAGAGCCTTTGCAAGTCGCTTGAATAATCTATGAGTGTTGAGCTACTGACCAGGCATCATTTGAAGCTTCTACGCTTAAGAGGATGCTGCACAGGCTCGTCTGAGTCTACACTTGTCAAAATGCCACATTGTTGGAAATGGCATGTCCTGACTCAAATGGGACAGTACATGAGATCTCGGTACCTATCACATCTGTGGGCAGCAATGGCTCAGGGGAGTGTGTGCATATGTGCCGACACTCCTGAACCTTTGCTGCTCACATAAACAAATGACAAAGTATGGATGTATAGGCCATAGCAAAAATACAAACCCAGATCAGACGGCTCATGCAGGAGCGGTTTGATCAGGGTATACACTGTTTGCTATGATTAAGCGGGGCAGGTAAACCATAGCAAAATGTATATCCATAATCCAGATCAGACTGCTCCTGTAGGGGCATTCTGATCAGGGTTTATACTGTTTGTAATTCTATCATCAGCTGTTATTAACCTAATCCGGTTATAACCAGTGACTGTTGAAATTTTAGGGTAACTTATATAGGTGAGTAGATATGCCATAGCAAACATTGTGAACCTAGATCAGACCACTCCTTCAGGAGCGGTCTGATCAGGGTTTGCCGTTGCATCCCTAATCAGGTTGTAAAATGGAGCTGTGTAAATTCTAGGACAAGAATAGTCAGGAAGTAAGGTGACAGAATATTTACAGTAAATATGGCAATGTTAGTTTCATTACAATAATTATGGCAATGTTAGTTTCATTACACTAATTATGCCAGTGTTAGTTTCATTACAATAATTTAATTATGAAGTATTATGAATTCCAGTCTTGATTCATGTTATGTGCTAGTGCGAGTGATTGTAAATTAAGAGGGGCATACTGGGAAGGTGGTTTTATATCACATCCAAACATGGATGACACTGATCAGCCAATATATCTATTTGGAGGACCAATGCAAGGCATAAAAAATTTCTCCAAGGAGTGGAGGGCAGACAGGCTGTTCTTTTTCATTGTATGTCTGTATATGGTATAATACTGCTTATCCCAATGTGTCTCTAAAATTGTGCTGCTCATTTATTCCATCAATAAATAAAATTTATTATGTTAACAATTTGCTCTTGTTTATTTTCCACCCATGGTTAAGTACTTGTGCTAAATATTCTAACAATATGAACAATCTATATCCAGGCAAATTTTGTTAAAATCAACCAACTTATTATTGTGATATATATTGCATAGTCACTTTCACAGGTTTAGATAAACAAAATTTTCAGCGTAAAATTGTAAATATTTTCTTGCCCATAAATTTTAGCATATGTTTTAGATGCTCAAAAGAACCGCCTCATTGAGACGGTTCTTGAGTATCCACAACATGTTTTGGTTGAGAAATAAAAGAAAATTATTTTTGTTACAAAATTTTGTTACACATTCTTAACTAAAGGCCTGGCCCTGAGGTTCTAAAACTTTTTCATACTCAACTCAGCTGAGCATGAAATTTCAACTGCTTATAAAAACTAAAATCCCAACAAATGAAGAAGTTTCTTTCTTTAAGTCTCTCAGATGTTGTATTTATCATGCTTATAAATGTTAAAATGCCAACAATTGTTGGCATTTTAACATATACTCAGAAAAAAAATTGAGGGATATTTAGATTCAGTCCCATCTCTAACATTCAATACAATAAAAACTAAACTAATTATGCATGCATTTCATAGTTCCAGATATCTGCAATCAAAATGGATGCTTTATTTCAGTCACGCTACAATGGTTTTAGTACAGTACAAATCTAAATGGTGCAACCCTCTATACTGAAAAGTCACACACGTTCAAAAATGATTGAAACCCATTTTAATTGTTTGTATTCCATAATTGCTGGATTTCCCTCAAAAGTATGACACCTAATCTTGTAGCTGTTATCAGCGATTTACTATCAATTTGTGGTCACATTTGCCAGGGTATGCCATATATGTGCATTTTTGTTGAAGAAGTTGTCCCATTATTAGGGACAATGACTGAAAAAATGTCTGTGAAAACTTGTCTGTGGTCATAATTAGAACATAAACAATGACCTGGTTAAGGTTGCAGCAAAAAAAATTAAGCGCTAAAGAATTTCTAGCGATAAGGCGAGCAATCTCCCTAAACGAGACGTTCGTTTTATTTTGTTGAAATAACGACTGGAGAAACTAGGCACATTCAACAAATATATATAGACAAGCCGTGGATGCACCTTTGCCCCCGAATTTGTATATTTAAAACGGGATTTCCTTCATGCATGTAATAACTCTACTTCTTATTGAATGAAAATTTATTTCGATCATCAACTGTGCTTGTTAATCAGTAACATATTTGGGAACCAGACCGTTAAACAAGGAACCACGCTATGTACAGTAAAACTATTTATACAGTTGATGTACAATAAAAATGACCATCTTGCAAAGTGGTTTATTTTGTAAGATATTTGATGTCTTCTTTCGCTTATACAACCCCTTTCCCCCCCTAGACCCAAGACGCCCTTTACATATGTTATATATTTGTATAGCGACATTTAATTGTCCAGACTCACCCCATTGCATCTTGGGTCTAGGGGGGGAAAGCATCTAAATACAAACTGAAAGACGCCAGTTTCATCTTTTCAATTACACACATCACAATTTTAAGTATATTTCGTACGCATGCGCAGAAGGAATACCGCAAAGTTTTGAAAATGAAGGGCACTTATATCCTTAATATTTTAGCACTTTTACTTTTTGAAAGCCTGCAAAGAATTTTCTTAAACTCTCGTCTAAACGGCACCCGCTCTAAAGACGTAAAATGAGGGGTGGGAGTAGAAGGCCCAAGTTTTCACGGCTTTGTAAATGATGAATCGCTTTGAAACACTTTTTGATGCTTTCTATGCATATTTTACTACCGAAACAGTCCAATTTCAAAAACCATAGGGCAATTTGAAAATTTAGGTTTTGTAATCATGTCAACTAGGGAAATTATACGCCTTATCGCTAGAGGTCCTTTATTGCTTGTGAACTTTGAATAGAGAGGGTTAGTACATTTGGTGTGGTACTGTATCGTAACCAATGGCCTGTAAATTGCATTTTGGTGAATTGCATAGTGATAGTTCTATCAGATACAAACTTACTTTATTTGAAAATTATATTCCCAAATGTTATATAGTCAAAATCATTTTAATATCCTTCAATTGTTTTTCTGAGTATATATGAGCAGGATAATTTTCGTACTCAGCTGAGTTGAACATGGAAAAAGTTTTATAACCTCAGGACCGGGTCACTTTGAAGCAAATGCCGATGCTTACAGGACTTGCAAAAATGGTCTCCTCCCCTTTGGTGGAAAGAATGATGGGTTAAAAAGGTCAAAGGTTAAAAATGACAACCTACATTTGGTACTGATCAGATGTTTATTAAATCATACAAGCCTGAATTGATGAAATCTTGCAGACAAGGATAACGACAGAAATTTACAAATCTGTGGACGCATAAATATACAGATCAAGAACAAAAACGTTTTTTTGAGCATGAAATTGTAAATAATTTCTTACCCATCAGTTTAGTAATATGTTTTGGGTCCTCAAAAGAACCGTCTCAATGAGAAGGTTCTTTCGAGTACCCACAACTTGTTTTGGTTGAGAAATAAGAAAACTAATTTTTTGTTATGCAACGAAAGACCTGAACAAACATGAACATCTTAGTGAAGCATTTTAAACTGCCCCAGTTTGTAATTCAGTTTCTGGACTGATCCTGTTTTCAGTATTCTGAGGCCGACTCCATTGAAAGTCAGACTCAAAATACTGAATTAGGTAGATTATAATAGCATTATTTTTAGTTTATCTAAAGACCATTCACCATTTAAACATGAAACTGTTAATATTTTGTAGGCAAACAAGTTTTAAGATTTGAATTTCTCAAGTTCAGGATTTAGTAAATTTTGATCTTTCATCCATGCTGGTAAATTGTGCAATCACCAGTCAGCTGCTGGCATAACAGACACACATACTGCTGCTATGCAGTAGTATTTTTCCTCATTCCAAGTTATCACCAAGTTTGTTTTCTCAAGCAGATGATATTGTCAATGGTTTTAAACATCCCAGGAGCTACTGTAGTGTAGGGGATAAACCAATCGCCTCATAAACCAGAGGCACGTTCAACAATGCGAGCACTGGTAGGTGCTCGTTTTACTGGTACCTAGTTTTATTCGAAATATGTAAAGCCTGGCACCAGTAGATCCAGCGTCCACGAGGGCTCCCATTGTTGAACTCGCCTCAGGGGTTGCAGGTCTAGTGGACGTCTGCAGCTTAGGTTTGAAAGTCAAACTTGATGGGCGATAAACTGCACTGCAGCATAAGTAAATATGGGGTGAGTCTGTTCAAATGAGTCTGCCCACATTAGAAACAGGCTGTGCATATGTACAGTCACAATGAAGTTTTCACAGTTGGGACACACAAACCATGGTATAAGGTCTAGAACAAAAGCATGGGTGAAAGTTCAAAATTTCCAAAATCCTGATTTTTTGAGACTCAAAATCTTAAAACTTGCAGTATGCCCACTAAATATTCACAATTTAAAGTTTAATCGGCCAATCATCTTCAGTCAGACTGTATATAAATAAGAAAACCTATTATAATTCTTCTAATTCAGCATTTTGAGGCGGACTTTCTGTGGAAATTCAGCCTCAAAATCCTGAAATCAGGAATAATCATGAAAACTTGCACCCATGCAAAAGCAAACCTTTATCAACACAAACTTGTGATGGAATCATAAATTCTACTTCATATGGATGTAAACTCCGACCCTTCACTATTGCGTAGGCTGATCTGTGTCTTGAGTTGACCATTGATGTGTAAAACCATAGCACTCTTCTTACCATATATACAATAATAGAAACCAGCCCTCAACCAAAATAAAAAAGTATTTACAACACATAAGCATGGGATAGTTCCTGAATTCAGGGTTTTGAGACTGAATTTCTAGAGAAAGCCAGCCTCAAAATCCTGAATAAAAGACATTAAAGCTTCAATATTTTCATTTTCTGTTAGAAGTTAACCATTTAAACCTGTCAGAAATAATTCATATAAAGTGGCATACTGAGGGTTTTAGGATTTAAATTTTTGAAGTTCAGGATGTTGGAAATTATCATCTTTCCCTAATGCGTAAGTTACTAAAAATGCACCAGCAGACAATTTTTATACTTCTTTTAGAAACCAAGTAAAACTTAATCTTTCATGTCAGTCTACTGCAGGCAGACAATTTTCATGAAATGTTAAAACTTTTCCTTAACATGAATCAAGAAAAACCCTTGTCATACTGAATATTTTTATGTACTACAATACTCCCCAATTTTTATCCTCTTAGTCTGCAGCATTGTAGTTGTAAGCATGTACAGTGAAACCTGTTTGAAGTGGCCACTCTATAAAGGAAAGACCAAAATTGGTTTTCAAGACCAATTATAGCTTATTGCAGGTCAAAAGTATTGCAGAAAGCTCCAAGGAGCATTCTGCAATACTTTCTACCTTCATTAAGCTACCATTTGTCATTAAGGTCTATTTTTAAAAGACCACTTAAGACAGGCTTTACTGTACTTTTAATAGGAGTGGGAAACAGTGTGGACCCTGATCAAATGGCTTTATCAGAAGCCGGTTGATCTGGATCTATAGTGTTTTTAAATAAAGCTCAGCAGGACATCGGTTAACATGATAGTAAATACTTATTAAAAAATATGACTTATGCTTATCATCTAGCATAAATTAGTGAACCCACTTCCACAAAATAATATGTACATCATTTTTATACACATTCCATTTGTTTTAAACTAATTTTTCTAGCATCACTGCAAACAGTTGCACCTTTAAAGAGTGTATTTATAAAGTGTTTTATGCAAAAAATATTAACATCCAGCTAACACATTATTTTTTAAGTAAACACGCCATTGCAAAAAAAGAAAACTGGTAAAATAAGCACTAAATATGATTAATATGATTATGTCAGCTGACTCCGAGGTTATAAAACTTTTCATGCCCAACTCAGCTGAGCATGAAAATTAAACTCCTAAGAAGCAAAATACTGAAAGATAACAATATTTAACTGTGTAAAACACTCAGGTGTTGTGTTTATCCTGCTAATAAATAGTAAAATGCCAAGAACTATTGGCATTCTAACATTTAAGAACAGAATATATTTCATGCTCAAGTTTTATAACCTTGCAGCCTGTGTCTGCCTCGACAGTTTTTGATAGAATTTGTTTTTGGTTTTGATTCTTTACGTTCCAGTCAACAATTTTTCAGTCATTTCAGGACAGGTCTTCCTGGGTTGAACCAGTGCTAAGCAGAGGATAAAGTGTCTTGCTCAAGTTCGGTGAGGCTCGAACTTGCAACCCCTCAATCTCAAGTCAAGCACTCTATCATTGAGCCAATACACTCCTGTTTTTGAAAGAGGGAATGGAATTTTTGTGCACAGTGCAGCTATTAGGTTGATTACAGTACTTGTAATTCAAGTGGAATATTTATTGCAAACTGGACAAGCAAAAAAAAAAAAAATGGTTACATACTGCGATATATTTAAGCAAATTGCATTGAGACTGCAAATAAAATCAAAAATTGACTAATGACTTTTGGGGCTTTCTAGAACAAACCAAGGAAAAGCCAAAATAAACAGGTAACCTATCTTAGCCCTTTTCCCGCCAATCACTCTGCTTTCTCATCTGCTTATGTACTTTACTAGCCTATATCGTAAACAATATGAACCCAGGTCAGACTGCTCCCTTAGGAGCAGTCTGATCTGGGTTCATAGTGTTTGCTTCCATGATAAAAGTAGTCAGGAGTGAATTTTAATCGATGTAGCAGAAGTAACAAGCAGACAAAATTTTCAGGACAAAAATTTTGGCAGGATAAGTGTCCTATAATAACCTTTTGTTTCTTATTGGAAGTCAGGTTGGACTCCTGTGCTGGCCACCAGGATTCAAAAAGTAAGCGAGTATGACCAGGAAATGCCACAATCACATACTAAAGACCAACCCATGGCACCACGAGCAAGAGTAAAAGAACGATAACAGCGACAGGGTTTTCCCTTCAAAAAAATTTTCAGGGGTCATTGTGACCCCCAGGTAGTTGACTTTGGGGGTCATTTTCAATTTGAGAGGGTCACATACTGATCTCTTACAGGATATACTGGTAGTATCATTATAAATGTCACTTGATGTTTTCTTAGGCGTGCTCGGCCCAGGTTGCGATTCGTCAGAGTCATCGCTATTTTCGGTTGCAGACGAGAACGACATCAATTTTGACTGCGACATTTTCATAGACTGGTTTATCGCATATCAATAGTGTATGCACAAAGTCTGTCGCTTAGAAGCAAAGAATTGGACGCTGACACAGTCTACAGTTTCGTCCCCAATATCGGCGATTCGGACCCAAGTTCGCGTTGTACTTACTCGAAGATAACAAATGGCGCCGACGTCGATCTGCATCATTCGTTTTAAAAGCAAGTGCTGCGCACACAGCTTTGCGTCCACCATGACGCAGTAGTGATAGTTATTTGGGTCATTTGGTCCAAATGTGCGTCAAAACGCACAAAAATGTGCGTCATGGAAAACCCTGCAGCGACATGACATTCAGACCCAGGTCCCCAAATAAATGCATTTTAGGTAAGGAAATAAATGCAGTTTAGGTGCACAACTGTCCTTATCTGGGCCTATGGCATAATGTAGAGCTGGCTTATTGTGCTTAAATTTTTGACTAAATGCCGGGCAATTTTTTCATTGGGTAAATGATCTAAAATTTTGAACACATTTCCTGCTAAACTGGGCAAGACAAACAGTGCAGACCCAGATCAGACCGCTTCAGATCTGATCAGGTTCTTCCCTGTTTACTGTTATGACATGCATTTTGTGAGTTTCAGCCTTAGAAACTAACATTTTATTTGAGAACAGAAAGAAAAGTGTTCGAAATTTTAGAACATCCAGCAGTTCTAGCTTCGACTGGGTGTTCGAAAGCATAAAATTGACAGCCATGGACTCTACTGGGAATAAGCAGATACATTATTTCCGGGTGTGAGCTTTTGTCAACTACCAAATTTAAATTAAGAAATCTTTACCAACTACCTTTATTGAACAGAGCAAATATAATTTTTAGTAATTACAACTAAATATTCAACATTTTATTGGTTAGGAGTAATCTTTTTCAAATATACAGTATATGTTCTAATATTTTGAACACTAGTCTGCCAAAAAGGCCCCGACAAACATCGCAGACCCTTATCAGACTGCTTCTGAAAAAGCAGTCTGATCAGGATCTTCCCTGTGTGCTACTCTGACATCATGAGTGAAAGTTCAAAATTTCGAAAATCCTGAACTTTAGAAATTTAAAACTTGGCAGGATGCCCACAAAAATTTATAATTTCAAGTTTAAATGATTGTGTTTTGATCACCTGAAAACTAATCAGAGAAGCTATTAAAATCTACCTAATTCAGTATTTTGAGGCTGACTTTCTATGGAAAGTCAGCCTCAAAACCCTGAATTTGGGATTAATCCTAAAACTTACAACCATGTGACATGCATTCCTAATAACCATCATTTTATTTCAGAACAGAAAGAGAAAAGTGTTCAAAATTTTAGAAAATTTACCGCATGATTTTGCCACATGAGAAAACCTGTGTTAAGGGTTTACCAGCTGATAGGACTCAAACAGAGACTAGCTAGACCATTGAAGTTTATCCATGCTGTGAACAACTGTACCCAGGCTGTGAACAACTATGGAACAGATAAGGCAGCAGATATGCGTAGATTTAGATATAGAGGATCTTACATGAGTGCTCATAGATTGAATTTATTAAACAAGTTGAGGAAAAGAGATAAAATGCGAAGCATGTGATAAAAATAACAGATTTTCTCATGACGAGGCCCAAAAATGTTTAATACTCAAACCAGAAGTTAGACCGTTTTAAATAGTCTTTTGGCGGCACATATATTCACTTGTAGCAGAAAACATTTAAAAATATATAACATTCATCTCGAAAAACAGAAAACATACAAGAATACAACAAGGTCATGGTATGATACGATAATATACTCATAAATACAGATAAATAAAACTGAAAGAAAACTAAACAAACCCCTTATTTCACTCAGAATGGCCAAACTTAATACATGTAGTCTCTTGGCCAAGCACCTCTTTTTCAGTCAATGGACTTTTCCCAAACTTCACCTTTTGTATACTGCTAACTCCTTAACCCTTAATATAATAATGGATTCTTCCTTCTGGTTTGATACAATAAACTTTTGATAGTCCGTTGTACATATCTAGGGGTGTACGGCTATAATTTTCAGAAAATATTGTATCCTTGTCTGAAAACTTTTTTACCTTTACAAACAGAGTAGACCCTGATGTAATGCAGCATTATGCTGCATTTCATCTGGGTCTTTGCTGTTTGCAAAAGAACTCGTCTAGGGGTTTTCCCTAAATACGAAGGGTTAATGCATGCTAGACAAGATAAAATTCTGCATTATGCGGCCTTGTCATTAGATTCTACACTGTTTTCAAAGACAAAAACAATCTTCAGAGGTACAAATACAATATCATTTTGAAATCATTACCTGTGACCCCTTATTATATTATAATGTGGACCATCCCAAGTTTATTTTATCAAACAACAAGGAATAATTTACGTCAACTTAAAAATTGCAACCATAAAAGGAATACAAGCATAATCATGTTAATGAAATTGAGGCCCAGATCTGATCAGAGCTTTTATTTTACGAATGTTTAAACAAATCGCTCAGTGTAATCCATCAGATAGACAAATACAATTTATGTACAACATTAAATCACATTGGCCCCTATCATATCCCCATGAATTTCCCACAATCAGGGTTTTCATTAACACTCCTTGCTAGCGGTGAAAAAATGACTGTCCCAATCTATTTTCTGGTCATCCCAAATGTTATTTTTTCTGCTTTGTCATGAAATGTAGGGGCGAATTACGTTTGAGTGGAAATCATACTGTGACGGAGCATGAAATGAGCGGAGAACCATACAGTCAAAAGAGCGGATGGAATAATTCAAATGAGTGAATTTTCCAGGTAATGACCTTTAAAAATGGATTCACTCCGTTGTATAACCTGTAATGGCCAATAATGCTCAGTCCTTAATAGGTGATTGAAAGCGCATTGTAGTGGCCGATCTAGAGGGGTCCCCCCTCCCTGCTATTAAATATCCTATGAAAATGAAATAATTTCATTTTCCTGGGATATTTAAAATAAATGAGATAAAATCTGCAAAGCGAACCCCCACACATTTCAGGAACCCTTGATCTTCCCCTGCATCTGGGTGTTTACCCAGAAAGTTTGAATGATTTAAACATCCGCTCTTTTTCCTTATGGTTCTACGCTCTTTCGTAAAAATATATCTGCTCTTTCGTATTATGGATCCGCTCGAACGGAAATCTTTCAAATGTAGAATATGTCTACCTCATTCTGATGACTGGTCTTTACAAAATATTTTTTTACTTGTTTGTTTTGATGCTTTACGTCCCAGTCAACGATTGGACAGTCATGTCTGGACATTTCCTGTCTTCCTGGGTTGAACCAGTACTAAGCAGCAGATAAAGTGTCTTGCTAAAGGGCATAACACAAGGACCCCGCCATCAATGAGTCTTGCACAACACAGTGATCCCGCCATCGTTGAGTCTCTAACTAGCAACCCTTCGATCCCCAGTCTAATGCTCAACCAATTGAGTCACTGCGCTCCGCTGTCACAAAATACTTTTAATGAAAACCCTGCCTAATATGTACCAGACACACACATACAAGTAATATAAGTAGTCTATTGGGATAGGGCCAAATCATCAAGCTATGTTGGCAGGAATTTACCCAAGTTATTAAACTAGGGAACCCTTAATCTTAGGCAGACTCTAGCTAGAAATATCTCGGCATCCACATCTTCAAAAGCAGTAATCAAAACTAATCATTTATTTATGGCAAATATTCTAAAATTTCAAACAGTAGTTGCTTCAATGCCACAAAAGCCTAGACAAACATGGCAGACCCTGATCAGACTGCTTCTGAAGAAGCAGTCTGATCAGGGTCTTCCCTGTTTGCTATTCTGACAAGCATTTTGTGAGTTCCAGCCCTAATAACCAGCATTTTATTGGAGAGCAGAAAGGGAAAAGTGTTCGAAATTTTAGAACATTTACCGTAAATGCCCTTGAAATGTTACTTGACCTGTATTATACAAGCAGATTTTGCTTTGCATGCTGGGTAATTTTTCATGCTTTTGCTGTCGTCTGCTGACTTTTCAAAATTTACTATTTGAAAAAATTCTTTCAGGAACACTTTCAGAGTGTCAAACAGTTTGGATCCAGACCGGGTCCTAACTGTTTGCAAAGGTTATCAGCATACGACAAAAGTCGTGGCTAGCAAAGAAAGATTTAAAAGTGAAATCTGCTTGCTTAAGACAGGTTACACATTAAATAATTAACTTTAATTACGTTTAGGAACATTTTTATCTGAAAAAATGACCCTGTCCCAAAATTTACAAATGTTGGGAAATGTCACATTTTTGCAGTAATGTCTCACATATATAGCAAAAATAGCCGATAAAGAACACAAGCTTTGGATCACATTTATTTTCATCTCAATTTGAGGTCCAACACTAGGAAAATTCAACAAGACATCACTTTTTGATATACAGTAAAACCTGTGTAAAACGACCACTCAAAAATAGACAAAACAAAGATCTTAATGACAAATGGTAGCTTAGTTAAGGTCAAAAGTATTGCAGAATGCTCCCCTTGGAGCATTCTGCAATACTTTCGACCTGCATTAAGCGATATTTGGTCCTGAAAACCAATTTTCTGTCTTTTTTAGAGTGGCCGTTTTACACAGGTTTTACTGTACAACATATACTGAAGCAATGGCGTAGTATCAGATAACCTCATCAAAGTATTAAACATCAAAATATTTCCAAAATTTGTAAATCATAAAATTGTTGAACTCCAGAATCTTTTTTTAAAAATTATTTCAGGAATACCACCAGTGTCAAACAGTTTGAAAATAGTATGCACCACTCCGGTACCCCAAGGTGTATCCACACATCGAATTTGGAATTCCTACCTCAAATAATATTGGAGATATGCTCTGGACATGAATAAGGCTCGGACAGACGCTCCCACGCACAGACAGTTCAAAAACTATATGCCCCCAAAACCGACTTTGGGGGCATAAAAATTATTTCAGGGATACCATCAGTGTCAAACAGTTTGGATTCAGAACAGGCACAATGTTTTCTGGGGCCTGATCTGGGTTCAAACTGTTTGCAAGCTTATCAGCAGGAATTACTGGCTGGCAAAGAGTTCAAGAATTTTTTTTACAATTTGATATTAATCACCCATGTTTTTCTTAAATATGTGTATGCACAGCTATCCAGTTGGCTAGATCTAATGCTTGGACTCATATGTCCGAATACAGAGAAGGGTCTGACAAAACAAATAAAATACTTATACCAACACCCAAGATTGATATGGAAAAGTCCATAACTGTGGAGAGGGGGGTTGGAAAAATAATCATTGACTAGCGGTTAGCTGAGCTATGTTAACTCTTTGCCCACTCGAGTCGTCTGCTGATAACCTTTGCAAACAGTTTTGGACCTATATCAGGCCCGACAAAATGTCGAGCCTGATCTGGATCCAAACTGTTTGATACTCTGATGGTATTCCTGAAAGAATTTTTCGAAAAAGTTGGTTGTGAAAAAATCAGCAGATTACAAAAAAGCATGAAAAATTATCCAGTAGGCAAAGAGTTGGCTCAGTTGTTACCAGTCAAAAAATTCATTCGCCGAGTTGTGCACCCTAATGTCGTTAATACATCCAGTAAAGCATCCATCTTGTGTTTTCTCCTAGTGAGGCCTCACAATATTTGTTAAACAATGTTTCGCACTCTTTTCCCTTACAATGGCACTTTATCTTCTGGCATTTTGTCTTTGTCTGCGGTGCCGTTGGCGGTGGCGCCCTCCCTATTGCTCTCCTCTAATAATGCTTCCTCGAAGTTTCCCTCTGATTTACTCCCCGATACCTTGGCCTGAAAAAGAAAGATGTACAGGCGGTTTGATAAGTGTGTACAACTAAAAAATTTCTTATTTCTTCATCAAATATATGTTATGGGTACTCAATAGAACCGTCTCAATGAAACGATTCTTTGAGCACCCAAAACAAATGTTTACACTGATGGATAAGAAATTAATGGTAATTTTACAATGCTTCTTCTAAGTTTCCCTCTGATATACGCCCCGATACCTTGGTCTGAAACAAAAAAAAACCTTCTTGCCTTTAGATAAGCCTCATCGCGAGAAAACATATCTAGGGGTTTGCACCCAAGTAAGACATAAGTCAGCCTGCTCAGCTTCAGAGACTAGTTAAAATATTGCAATTTTTAGTGTGACAAAGAGTCATAAAACTTTTCTGAAAGTGACGCCTTTGTTGTTGGCATGCACAAAGTGCTCATGTACTATTGAATTTATACAAGTGCCCCTGTATCATTGAACTCATATAATTTGTTTGTTTGATTTGATTCTTTACGTCCCATCAACAATCTTTCAGTTAAACAGGGACGGGTCTTCCTGGGTTGAACCAGTACTAAGCTAGGATAAATGTGTCTTGCTCAAGGACCACAACACAGTGACGCCGGTGAGGCTCCAACCCGCAGCCCCTCGGTCTTGAGTCAAGCACTCTACCACTGAGCCACTGCGCTCCCTTGAACTCATATAGGATCTTATATGAGTGCTTCTGTATCATGGAATTCATATAAAGGCTTACATGCATGCTCATGTATTATTAGAAAAGTTGTGAAAAAGAGATAAATACAAGGCTTGAGCCACACATAGAAAGACAGATGATGTCATTGCTATCTTAAAGTGACATCGTCATATGTTGCATCTCAGCACATTCAGTAACCTCTGGAAACCTTTTTTTGAATAGGAAAATGCAGTAATTTAAAAATGGTAAACAAGAAAAAGAATGCATTATTCGTGTGGGGATGAGATAGAAAAATCTGTCCCTCAGGACAGATTTTCCTATCCCTATGGGTGAAAGTTCAAAATTTCTATAATCCTGAACTTTAAAATTCAATCTTTTAAACTTGCAAGATGCCTACAAAAATGAATAAATTCATGTTTAAAGGTTCATTGAGTTAAGATAATCTGAAAATTCATCAGAGAAGCTATTATAATCTACCTAATTCAGCATTTTGAGGCTCAAAATCCTGAATTCAGGATTAATCATGAAAACTTTCACCCATCTATCTCATCCTCATGACAGAATCTTATAGTCTTGCATACAAAATACAGGATCAGTTAGTCAAGGAAATTGTTAAAATTTTGCCATTGGAATAATGGCTCCAATTCTCTGATTAAACACCACTGTCAATTTTTGTTTGTTTTGTTGCTTTACGTCCCAAGTCAACAGCTATGGTCATTGCGGGACGGTCAGTTCACCTAACAACACTTTTTCCTGGGCAGGCTTGAACAAGCGGTTAACCAGTAATTCGTGCACATACTTTCGCTTGTAACTGACAACAACCCTTCTTGAATGAATCAGCGGAAGGCATGAGAATGACCGTAGAAATCATTTCATGATCAATCTCCACGAAAGTATGGGACCGGACCGGGATCAAACTCGCGACCCCTGGATCTGCAGTCAGACACGCATCTGTAGCCAGACAAGTTACCAACTGCGCTACGCGGCCCGGCACTGTCAATTTGTTATCAAGAAAATGGAGCTATATAGGTATTCCTAATGTTACGCAAAATAACATAAAATCACTAGGATTAATACACAAGTGATCTATAGATTCTAAGTTCCTGATAACTTTGTAAACAAAACATGGCGTCACTGTCATTCTTGGCTGGTAGGACAGTAGGTGGTATATTTTTGATTGGTTAGATTATTTACTTTCAGAAAATGATCTGAGCTAATCAGAGCCTTTCGAAAAACTCACTGAAAATGACTCTAAAGGTTTGTGCTCATGTGAGTTTAAACTGCTGAATTCTCATGTTTCTAGAATATACATGGACACAAATTCAGAACATCATGAACATGCACAAGCAATCTGCGTTCATAATGCTGAATTTATATGGCTCTATAATTTGTATGGATATCCTGGTAAGCATACAACATCAAAGATCAGTTACATGCAAATTAAAATAGGCCCATGATATTTAGGTATGCTGAACTTCTATGAACCTAGGTCATGCATGGACACAAAATGAATATGGGCTGCGATGCGGCAAAACCTGTCTTTGGAGTTTCCGACAAAGTGAGATTCAAACTAGTCTGCTCAGCTACAAAGACTACCCTGAAAGTTAAAATTTCGTAAGTAGCAAGTCTAGATATGATACTTTCCAATAAGCCAATAACAAAGGCGCTGATCAGACTGCGCGGACGCGTAGGCTGGTCTGCCCCTGTGTTGTTCCCAAATCTCCAAAGACAGGTTTTCTTGCGTGGAGGCCCATATCTATACATACACAGCGGATCTTACATATGTGATCATGTTTTATTGAATTCATTGAACAAGTTGGGGAAAAGAGATAAAATGCGAGGCTTGCCAAGCATTTTATCGCTTTTTTGCAACAAGTTTAATATATTCAATAATACAGGACCATGAATGTTAGATTCTATTTATCATATGACCCTAAAACTACTTTGAAATCATGTTTTTGCTTGAAAAAGCTAAGATTTTGCGATATATAAGCGATGTTATCACGGCCGTCTTTACATAACGTTACCAAAATCTATAAACCATAAGTGGTTTATTGATTTTAATGCATGGCATTATATCACTCCCAGAGGCGACGTCATATGATAAAAGCAAATTTGCCCAAACAGATTTTCTTTGAGTCTGGGATATGCATGAACACAAATGAACACCACTTACATGCATAAGTAACGATCGTTCATAAAACTTAGGAATGTTAAATTCTTTTCTATGCATGATAATAAATGAATATTCATTATATACCAACTAGCAAAATGAGCTCAAAATGATCAGAAATGTTTAATTTCTAAGATTCAGGGATATACAGTAAAACCTGTGTAGAACAGCCACTCTCAAAAAGACCGAAAATTGGTTTTCAAGACCAATTATCGCTTAATGCAGGTCAAAAGTATTGCAGAATGCTCCCCTCGGAGCATTCTGCAATACTTTTGACCTGCATTAAGCTACCATTTGTCATTAAGACCTTTGCTTTGTCTTTTTTTTCAACTGAACATCAAAATATACACACAAGCAATATGCAATTGTAATACTTAAAAATGCTGAATATCTATTATTCTAGAATATGCATGGACACACATGAACACAACTGTGTGCATGTAAAAACTTCAAAATGATGTGCATGTACTAGTTACATAGAATATGCAGGGACACTATAAATATGCAGGACCACTATTTTTTGCATGTTCAAGCAAAATATGTTCAAATTGAAGAAGTTATATGAGCTGCATTATGTGAGTTCCAACAATGTGGCATTTTGACTCAGACCAGCCTGTGCAGCCTCCTTTTAAGCTTAGATGTTCTAAATGATGTTCAGTCAGAAGCTGAACAGTCATAGAATATTCAAGCGACTAGCAATGGCTCTGATCAGACTCCGCTTATGGGCAGGCAGATCTGAGGCTTTGCTAGTCGCACATGCCACATTGTTTGAAATCTCATGTCATGGCATATTAAGAATATGCAGGACTACTATTTTTTGCATGTTCAAGCAAAATATGTTCATAATGAAGAAGTTATATGACTCTTGAACATGCATTGACACAAATGAATACTAGTTTGTTTTTGAAAAATATGATCAAAATTAATATCTTTGATTCTAGAAGATGCATGGACACAAATGAACTTCTTATACATGCATAAGGCCAAATAAAATAATAAATGTGTTTCTGGTAATGGGTCTGAAAAGTTGAGGTAAGGAAGGCACAGGTATTTTTTTAATAATTTTTTTCTGGAACAAAATATTATTTTAAGCATTTTGAAAGGCATCTTGCTTTTCAAAATGCATAAAATAATATATTTTTCCACAAAACCTGAAAAAATTCTAGGTTTCACCAATAAATTTAGGTAGGGTCCGGTTAACCTAAACACAGGTATTGTTCTATTTGGCCTAAGCAATCTATGGTCATTATGATAAAGTTGTGTGACTTCTGGATTCTATGACAAGCATGGACACAAACAACAACAGACCAATCAAAATGCATTTCTATATGTCACATGACAACATCCACCACTCACCAGACGACCTTTCAAACCCTCTATAGAGCGAGATGACTAGACAAACAGAAAGCATAAGATTACAATTAAGCAGAATATTACAGTAAAACCTGTCTTAAGCGGCCACTCAAAAATAGACAAAACAAAGATCTTAATGACCAATGGTAGCTTAATGAAGGTCGAAAGTATTGCAGAATGCTCCCCTTGGAGCATTGTGCAATACTTTTGACCTGCATTAAGCGATAATTGGTCTTGAAAACCAATTTTGGTCTTTTTGAGAGTGGCCGTTTTAGACAAGTTTTACTGTACCATGAAGCAATAACCATACATGCTACACCACAGAAACACATTGTTGCACTAGGTCCACAGGGATTTTTTCGTAATTTGGGGAAGGGGCCCTTGGGCCTTTCAGATTGGGAAAATTAGCGTGGTTAACCCCTTAATTGGGAAATTAGTTATAGTGCGCAATTAGGGCATTTTTGGTCAATTAAAAAACAAATGTTAGCTATTACACAAACAATATTATCACAAATTATAGATGCAATGGTAGTAGATTGTCACGAAGTAGCTTGTGTGGGTAGTGTGTGTGGTGACTGAATAAAAACTCCTAGGAAAAAATCTTATTTCTTTTAAGATTGGGATTATTTAAAATTTGGGAAAAATGTCACCTATTTTCTATTCGGACATTGGGGCATGGGAATTTCGACCCCTGTCCCAATGGAAATTAGGTGACACAAAAAGAACACCAAAAAATCAAAGGTCCATAAAATCAAATAATTAAAGTAGGGAGTCACTTTTTTTCCAAAAAAAATGTCTCAAACTCTTGTGAAAATCTAATTACAATGTATTACTAATGCTACAGGTATGTATATAACCACTAATAATTTTAAATCAAGTTTATAAGCTTTCTGGTAGGTTTTTTTTTTCTCCATAAATTCCTGAAAATTTTAAAATGCTGCTTTTATAGTCAAGGATTTTTTTTTAAATATGAATGTATGAAAATTAACTTCTGTACAAATTTTAATCTAAGCATGCAAAAATGGCTATAAAACGTATTTTCCACAATAAATAAACAAGTACATTTTTAGTGCAGATTTAGCATTCAGAATTTTAGAGATAAACAATCAGACACGGACCATCTGGTCGGATGTTTGTGTTTGTCCTCAAATATCTGAGCCACAATGCAAGAAAACCTGTCTTTCGGGGTTTGGGACCAGGTCATATCTAAACCAGCCTACTCAGCTACAGAGAATAGCTGGAGAATTGAAATGTTGCTGATAAGCAAATTTAAATATGAGACTTTCCAATAAGCGAATAGCAAAGGTGTTGACCAGACTGCACAGATGCGCAGGCTGGTCTTGGCCTTTGTTGTTCGCAAACCGGGAAGACAGGGTTTCTGGTCATTTTCCTATAATTCCATGTAAAATTTGATTTAAAAAATATGATAACGTGACTTTCATGCAACATTACAGGGACATCACTTGTACAGCAAGACTAGCATAGGTAATGATGTTGTCATGATCATTTATAATGCAGGCCTTTAGTTAAGAGTGTGTACCAGAAAAATAATTTTCTTATTTCTCAACCAAAACATATTCTACACTGAAAATTTTTGTTTATCTAAACCTATGATAATGTAGGTCACATGGGTTTCCCTATCAGCTGATAGGCTCCCAAAAACCTGTCCGGGACTCCCTGTGAAAAAATCTGTGCATCCCTTGGGACTCCAAAATATAGCCAATAAAAATAAACTAATTTGTAATATTGAATTCTGGGTCCATTGACTCTTTATTTGCAAACTGCAAATTTTGTCGTCTGCTGATAATCTTGCAGTCTGCTGATAACCTTTGCAAACAGTTAGGACCCATATCAGGGCCGGCAGAATGTTGGTCCTGATCTTGATCCAAAACTGTTTGACACTCTGATAGTGTTCCTGAAAGATTTTTTTGAAAAAGTTAATTTTGAAAAATATCTGCGGACGACAAATTATCATGAAAAATTACCCAGCATGCAAAGAGTGAAAACTCATTATTTGTTTAGGGAATTATAAATTATTTAGGGAAAATCTAATCTTATTAAAATGCACTGATTTAATGTCTTTTTCACAATGGAACCCTCAGCACTAGGGATAGAGGGTCACAGATAGTGGGTAACAGAGACTCTAAACAGGCCCCTAGATAAGAGTGTGTAATTAAAAAAAAAATCATTTCTCAACCAAAACATGTTTTGGTCGCTCAATAGAACCATCTCAATGAGACGGTTCTTTTGAGCCCAAAACATATGTTAAAATTGACGAGGAAAAAATATTCACAATTTTACGCTCATTTTTTTTTTGTTTAACTAGACCAACCTCTTAATACTCATTATTGAGTGAAAACCCATGGTCAGGTATAAGGAAACAGCTTTTTACCAGTGATGAATGTGATTTACTGGGATCAAGTGATAATTAGAGATTATCTCATGGCGTTTTGGTTATCGCCCGAAGTATCAACCCGAGACCCCATTATCAGCCCGAGAGCTTTAGCTCGAGGGCTGATAATGGTCGAGGGTTGATACTGAGGGCGATGACCAAAACCCCATGTTATAATCTGTTTATCACATATTCCATTTCACTATTTCAACGCGTTTGACGTTAAAAAAAGTAAGTAAAACAGAGGAATGGCGTAAATTTGGCGTTACGTCACGCCACTTGTTTACATCTGACGTCATCAAATGAACAACGTTACGTGCCGGGCATGATAACCTCTCTCCGTTCAAAATACATGACTTCCGGTTATCATCACGGCAGGCTGATAACCAGTTGGCGGGAAAGAGCTTATCGCATATGCAGACTTTCGGTGATCACGGCAAAAAGCGTCTTAAATATGTGATAATAAGAGAAACACACTTACAACAAATTTTCTCTGTTGAAAGTATACATTGAAATTCATGAAGCTAATCGAACTTTAAATATCTAAACTACAGATATTTGTCTGCCATTGCCTGTTTTTCCCTCTAACAGCTGTGTTGATGCTTTATGTCCCAGTCAACAATTTTGCAGTCATTTTTGGATGATTTCCTGTCAGTCTTCCTGGGTTGAATCAATACTTATCTGCTGGTTCATCCCAGGAAGAACAGAAGCCCTCCTAACATGACTGAAAAGTTGCTAACTGGGATGTAAAGCATCAACACAGCTGTCTGATTGTTCTGATGCAAATGTTTTAGAAATTTATGTCAAGAATAGTTTGTCATGCAAATGGTTTGTTTGTATGGCCATGAAAAATCTATTCAAGTCATTATTGGCATGGTAAGTCAACTACAGTAAAACCTGTGTAAAAAGGCCACTCTCAAAAAGACCACAAATTGGTTTTCAAGACAAATTATCGCTTAATGCTGGTCAAAAGTATTGCAGAATGCTCCAAGGGGAGCATTCTGCAATACTTTCGACCTTCATTAAGCTACCTTTTGTCATTAAGATTTTTGTTTTACCTATTTTTGAGTGGCCATTTTACATTGGGTTTACTGTAAACTTATTTCAGGGTTCATACAGGCAAATTTGAGTAAAATTCAAGGACTTTTCAAGGACTTCTAAAGACTATCCTACAGTTTTCATGGACTCAAAGTTTATGATTCAAGTGTTAAAATTCTCTTTCAGAAATGCTAGACTGAGATAATGGAGAAATTAGAACTAGAAAATTAGTATAAAATTGCTGTGCCTTTATTTCTTGCAGCATTTGCTGCACCAAATAAAGGCATAACAATTTTATCTGATTTAGATCTCTATCATCAGTGTTAATTCCTACAGATAAAAGAATTCAAGGACTTTTCAAGGCCTTTGTGCAATTTTCCAGTACTTTCCAAGGCATATTTTATTTTCAAGGACTTTTCTCGAAAGCCCTCTAAATTCAAGTAAGTTTCAAGTCTGTGAGAACCAATTCTTTACAGTAAAAACTCAATAGCTCATTATAAATTAATGAGACTTGACTGTATATCCTCTTTGGAAACCAGTGTAGATCTAAAGAAGTGTGCTGATCAGGATCCACACTGTCATTCAGTCAGTGAATCTCCAGTAACAAGTGGACTGGTTGGAAATTAGTAATACATACAGTATATATTCAGCAGGACAAGGTATTTTATCAATAATTCTCAAGGTATCTAGACTGGCAACAACATACGATTTCTTTTAAAAATGAATTTCTTTCTTTAGAATACAATGATGTTTGAATTCCTATACTCCATTCAGAAACAAAAACGAGTTTTTACATTTCTAATTTCATTTTTTTTCTGCGAAATTATTGATCACACAATTATTGTACTCCCCAAAACATTTGTGTTTTCTACCTGTCCAGGTATCTTGGAATTCTGTTACATTGTGTTTTCACCAACGCTTTCTAGGAAAACAGTAAGGCTTTATGTCCGAGTCCACAATGTTTTGCAGTCATGTTGGGACAATTTCCTGTCAGTCTTCTTGGGGTGAATCTCTTCAGTACGTGTCTGCTGGTCCAACCCAGGCAGACAGGACATGGTTGATTTGCTGCATGAGAATACACCTTGCATGCCTGTGCATCCGTGCAGTACGATCAGCGCCTTTGGTATTCGCTCTCTGGAAAGTACGATAGTTAAACTTGCTACAGGCAAAATTTCAATATTCTAGTTAGTCTCTGTAGCTGAGTAGGCTGGTTTGAGCATAACCTGGTAGGAAACCACAAAGACAGGTTTTCCCATGACGAGGCTCATATAGTATTGTGTTTATTTCTTACCTTTACAGAAGCATAGGCTGATCCCACTTTATCTTCTACTGACTTAAATGTCTGTGAATTTCTGTAAAATAACAATCCCTTTAATTAATCATATTATTTATTTTTCACAAAGGAAAGAATGATTTTAATTTTAGCCCATTTCAGTCTAAAATTTCAAATTCTTTCAAAAAAAGAACAGATGGTGCCTCGTGGATTTTGTTTGATTTGATTTGATTATTTATGTCCCTATCAACAATTTTTCAATTAAGTCTGGATGGGTCTTCCTGGGTTGAACCAGTACTAAGCAAGGATTAATGTGTCTTGCTCAAGGACACAACGCAGTGATGCCAGTGAGGCTAGAACTCGCAACCCCTCAATCTAAAGTCAAGCACTCTTAGACTACCACTGAGCCACTGCGCTTCCACCTCCCGGATTTTAATAAATGTGTCACATAACCATGAAGACAAAATAAAATTAATGCACATACAAGTCATTTTTTGTTGTTGTTTTCCCCTAACTGGGGAAAAATGACCATTACACAAGGTTCACATGGCAGTAACACCTAACTAGAGGACCTGAAGGTCCTGAGGCGCTCACCTGATCTCCTTAATAATGTTAAAATAGGTCAAGGTCAACTACAGCTTATAATGGAACAAATTTTGTTTTTACCATATACATTTTGGTCAAGTGATCTAAACAATCTAATGAATAATCCATCAAACAGTCCAGTGATTTCTGAGAAAAAGATGTTTAGATAGGTATGTGGCAGTCCATATGAGTGGCCTTGGATAAAAGGTCACAGGTCAGCTTGACATTTGGTATTTAATAAACCATTGTCTCAATAGGTTTAACTATTATGAATTCGGCTCGGTTATAGAAAATGAACATTTTAAGATTTTCTCCATATAAATGCATTAGGAATCAAATTTGACCTTGCCATAAAGTAGGTCAAGGTCAACCTAGATTCATCATTTGTGCTAACCTGGTAGGGCCCACATCCCGATCCTACATACCAAGTCCCAAAGCCAATGGCCTTTTGGTTCCAAAGAAGAAGAGATTTAAAGAGTTTTTACCAAATATGGGCCTGGTGGCCATGTTAGTCAAGTGACCATAACAATTTGTAAAAGTTTTGGCTAACCAATCATAAGGAGTTGTCATATGAAATTTAGTTTCAATTGGCCAAGAAATGTCTGAGAAAACTATGTTTTAATATGTTGATGGGACTCCAACATAAGCGACCTTGGTTGAAAGGTAAAAGATCAACCTTGACCTTTGAAACTTATTTATAGACACTAGATTGAACATATCAAGTGAGAATAATCACTTCGGCTTCCACAGTATTCCAAAAATCAACTTTTCAAAAAATTTCCCATTCAAATGCATTAGGAAGCAAACTTGACCTTGACGTTAAGCAGGTCAAGGTCACCCTAGGATCATCATTTGAACAAACTTGGTAGGCCCCACATCCCCAATACTACATACCAAGTCTCAAGGTCACTAGCCTTCTGGTTCTGGAGAAGAAGATTTTAACAGGTTTTTACCATATATGGGCGTGGCAGCCATCTTGGTCATGTGACCAAAATATTTTGTATAAATTTTCGCTGACTTATCATAAGGATTCTTCACATGAAATTTGAGCCCAATTGGGCCCATGGTTTGTGAGAAAACTAAGTTTTAATATATTGATGGGACCACAATATGAGCGACCTTGGCTGAAAGGGCAAAGGTCAACCATGACCTTTGAAACTTATTTATAGCCATTGTCTCATTAGTTTCAACATATCAAGTAAGAATAATCACTTTGGCTTTAACAGTATTCAAAAAATCAACTTTTCAAAAAAATTCCCATTTAAATCTATTAGGAAGCAAATTTGACCTTGACGTTAAGTAGGTCAAGGTCAACCTAGGATCATTATTGAACAAACTTGGTAGGCCCCACATCCCCAATGCTACATACCAAGTCCAAAAGTCATCGGCCTTCTGGTTCTGGAGAAGAAGATTTTTAAAGGGTTTTTACCATATATGGGCATGGCGGCCATCTTGGTCATGTGACCAGGAACATTTGAACAAACTTTCGTTCCCCCATCCTAAGGAGTCTCCATATGAAATTTGAGTTCAATTGGCCCAGTGGTTTCAGAGGAGAAGATGTTTGAAAATGTTGACGGACGGACGGACGGACGGACGACGGACGGACGGACGACGGACGACGGACGCCGGAGTCACTGGTATACTAATAGCTCACCTCGGAGCCTTCGGCTCAGGTGAGCTAAAAAGTACAATTTGTAGACTAACAAATGATTCCTATAATGTCCTCTACCCTTGCATACTAAATTGTTCCTGTCCAAAGTGGA
This sequence comes from Loripinus fragilis, assembly GCA_964019695.1. Taxonomy (NCBI): domain Eukaryota; kingdom Metazoa; phylum Mollusca; class Bivalvia; order Lucinida; family Lucinidae; genus Loripinus; species Loripinus fragilis. Next base: position 49,928,489 of record OZ026528.1, read on the forward strand.
GACAAGAGCGAAAAATAGAAGAAAAAACTTGAACATCCAATAGCCCAAATTTAACCCATTTATGCCTAATGGAGTTTCCCTCCCTTATCAATTGGAAGCATCCATTTCAGGGTTGTTGGGTAGTAATTTTCAATTTCATTCAAATCTGTAAGCATTCTACGACGTCTGATCCGGTTCTGCATTGTTTGTAAATGACCCATAAAAAGGATGCTAGGCTTATATGGGTTAAAATAATTTCACAAGTCGGTGTATTCCTTTATGCCCTCTACTAAAATTGCTCAAATGGTTCTGCTCCCCTGAACAAAATGGCCACCAGAGCTAAAAATATTTGTTTTGTTTGTTTTTTTGCTTTACGTCCCAAGTCAACAGCTAAGGTCATGGCGGGATGGTCAGTTCACCTAACCACACTTTTTCCTGGGCAAGCTTGAACAAGCAGATAACCAGTACTTCGTGCACATACTTTCGCTTGTAACTGACAACAACCCTTCTTGAATGATTCAGCGCAAAGGAGGAGAATGACCGTAAAAATAATTTCATGATCAATCTCCATGAAAGTATAGACTGGGCCGGGATCAAACTCCTGACCCCTGGATCTGAAATCAGACACGTATCTGTAGCCAGATATGCTACAGACTCCGCTACGCAGCCCCGTAGAGCTCAAAATAGGCCTTAATACTATCTAATGATGTGGCAATGAATGTGTGAAATGTACGTACCGTAAATCACCTATTTTCTTGGACGTTGTAGAGACTAGAGAAGAGACGGCTGCGGAAGTCTTGTCTGCCGCGGTTTTGGCAGCGGCTGAAGTTTTCTGGTACCTGTTAATAAGTAAATAAAGTTTCTAAGGTGAATGCAGTAGGAATGGCTAAGAAATTACAAAATGGTAATTGGTTATCAGACCTATTGTTCTGATCAATTGCTTAGCCCTTTCCTTCATGAATATTCATGCTAGGCTCCACCCACTTTGAATAATTATATAAACTTTTATGTTGGTACATAGAACAAAGAAATTACTTGTCAGGTCCACTAGTGTAGGATCAGATATATCATATTTCCATAAGCAAACAGAGTAGACCCTGATCAGGCAGCTTTACAAGAGCTGCCTGACCTGGGTCTGCTCTGTTTGCAAAAGCCTTAAAAGACATCTCTTTGAGGTTAAGGGTTAAAATATCAAAGGCAAAGTAAACTCTGTTCTTAATACATTAGCATGATTCTAATTGACCATTTTATTTTTATAATACATACAATTTATTATTTACATGTATCATTTTCAGAGAAAACAGATATCCCTCTACCCTAAATGCTCAAATTTGACCTATTTCACTCCACTGTTACCTTGAAAATCAGGCAAAGGTCACCAAAATCTAATCAAGTCTCCATCATACGCCAATGTTAAATCATTGCAAATTTGTTTCAGTCTGCCCACTAGTTCAGGAGGTATCTTGCACACAAGAAAGCCTCATGCTGATGCCAATACAGAGACAAAGGAGCGTACCATTTCATGGTCATTTTTCAATAATTCCTTGTAAAATTTAAAATTTCAGTTGAAAAATTTAAGGACAACAACATGACGCATTTTATATTGAGATTGTTTTGGAAATCAATTGTCCTTTATCTTTACTCCACCACCTACTCACACCCCCCCCCCCCTCACCTTATTTGGAGATATGAGCACAGTGCTAGAGAAAAGAGGCAGCAAATTAATTTTCTTATTTTAACTAAAACATATATTGTGGGTGCTCAAAGGAACTGTCTCAGACAATTCTTTTGAGCACCGAAGGATGTGTTTAGAATGTAATTCATATTACAATTAATGCTTTTTTCTTCAGGTTTCCAGTAAACAGGCGCCTAAGCAAACAGTCAAGACCAAGGCTGGCATATTAAACCAAAACGTACACTGTGGGTGCTCAAAAGAACTGTCTCAATGAGAGTTCCATGAACACCCAGCAATGCCTTTTTTGTTATACATACTACACTTCATGCTTTTCATTCAAGATACCAGTAAACAGGTGCTTTAGTAAACATTGAAGACCCAGATGAAACGCCATGAGGCTTGCAAATTAACCAAAACATAATGAGCATGCTCAAAAGAACTGTTTTACAATGTATTTGATAATACACTTAATGCTTTTCATTCAGGCTACCAATAAACAGATGCTTTAGTAAATAGAGAATGTCTCTGCAGGCGGCATTTCATAAGGGTCTGCACTGCTTACGTAGATATAAAATAACAGCAATCTTCAGGGGGGGAGGGGACGGGAATGGAATACAGCACTTTATAAAAATTTTGACTGGGAACTGCTTCAAATACAAAATTGACAATCAATCTCAAACTTATTGTATCAATTTGGATGGGATAATCCATCAGAATGAAAAGTGTTAAAATCATGCTGATATAAGCGCAGAACACAAACTTACGCTGATAACTGGTGGATTTTTCATTTATCAAGAAAGGCAACAAAAAAAATAATATTCTTATTTCTCAACTAAAACATCTGTTGTGGGTACTCAAAAGAAACCGACTCAATGAAACAGTTCTTATGAGCACCCAAACCACATGTTTAAACTGATGGATAAGAAAATAATCAAAATTTTGCTTTTACGCGGTTCCAAACAGAACACAAACTTACGCTGATGACTGGTGGATTTTTTCATTTATCAAGATAAGAGGCGTAATGAAAAATAATATTCTTATTTCCCAATAAAACATATGTTGTGGGTACTCAAAAGAACCATCTCAATGAGATGGTTCTTTTGAGCACCCAAACCACATGTTTTAACTGATGGATAAGAAAATAATCAAATTTTTACGCGGTTCCAAACAGAACACAAACTTACGCTGATGACTGGTGGATTTTTTCATTTATCAAGATAAGAGGCGTAATGAAAAATAATATTCTTATTTCCCAACTAAAACATATGTTGTGGGTACTCAAAAGAACCATCTCAATGAGATGGTTCTTTTGAGCACCCAAACCACATGTTTTAACTGATGGATAAGAAAATAATCAAATTTTTACGCGGTTCCAAACAGAACACAAACTTACGCTGATGACTGGTGGATTTTTTCATTAATCTGGTGAAGCTTTTCATTTGTTTTCTGGTATCTGTAAGCAAAAAAAAATGTTTTTGAAAAACTCAAATTTTGTCCAATACGAGACCTTGAAAATGAGGTCAAATTATTCAAAATGAGCAACCATTCAAGTAAGAATTCAGTAACTGGTTCATATTTACAGAAACTGACTGCATAAATCAGATCCACACCAAAATCAAAGTGTTGCAGTGTGGCTCAAAGACAAAACCTTCTCAAGAAGTGACAGGCTAGAAATCTTTCACATTGTGTCTATATCATATACAATGGGGTACTGGGCAAACATTAAACAAGACCAAACTCTGCTCTGGACCTGCGTCGCGGGAGCAAATCGTCAATGTGTAAACAGTCGATATGCAAAGTTCAAATAAACAGGAATGAAATCAGATTACACCCAAATTTCGCAATGTAATCTACAGTAAGCATTTCAGATGAAAAAAGTCTATCAAAAATGAGATAAAATTTATGAAATGTGCACAATATAGGAGGTGCACATCTTCAATATGTGAACAATCATAAGGCAACTTTTGAATTAAAAGGAATGAAAATGGAGTTACAGATTATACAAACTTGTCACCCCTAAAATGTTGCGGATGGACGGACAGATGGGAAAATATCTAGGTTCAACACCCATCAAAAATGAGAAAAAACAATGAAACAATCTCACAATATAGTGGGTGCACATTTTCAATGTGTGAACAATCATTATGCAAAGTTTGAATATAATGGAATGAATACTGTTGAAGTTACAGATTACACAAACTAGGCACCTCCTAAGCATTTCAGATGGAGAAAAATGTCTATGCTCAACACCCGTCAAAAATGAGAAAAAAACTATGAAATGTGCACAATATAGGAGGTGCACATCTTCAATGAGTGAACAATCATTGTGTGAAGTTTGAATATAAAGGAATGAATACTGTTAGAGTTACAGATTACACAAGCTAGGCACCCCCTAAGCATTGCGGATGGAAAAAATGTCTAAGTTCAACACCCCTCAAAAAATGAGAAAAAATTTATGAAACGTGCACAAAATAGAAGGTGCACATCTTCAATATGTGAACAATCATTTGGCAAAGTTTAAATAAAAAAGAATAAAAACTTTTGGAGTTACAGATTACACAAACTAGGCACCCCCTAAGCATTGCTGAAGGAAAAAATGTCTAAGTTCAACACCCCTCAAAAATGAGAAAAAAATTATGAAACATGCACAAAATAGGAGGTGCACATCTTCAATATGTGTACAATCATTAGGCAAATTTTGAATAAAAAAGAATGAAAAGTTTTGGAGTTACAGATTACACAAACTTGGCACCCTAATGTGTTTCGGACGGACGGACAGACGGACGGACGCACGGATGGACGGACGGACAGACGGACGGACGGACGGACGACTGGACGGACGGAGTGGACCCACTACTAGACCTGCTTTCGCTAAAGCGACGCAGGTAAAAATGTTTCACCTTACCTGACCACACAAAACCAGCATGCTGAGCTACATAGACTATCTAGAATATTGAAATTTGCATGGGTGAGCATAAGTCCAGATAAGGAAATTTTGTTAGCGTAAAATTGTAATTATTTTCTTACCCATCAATTTAAACATGTGGTATGGGTACTCAAAAGAACCGTTTCATTGAAACGGTTCTTTTGAGTACCCACAACATATGTTTTAGTTGAGAAATAAGATTTTTTTCCTTACACCTCTTATCTTGATAAATGAAAAACTCCATGTTTTGGATGAGAAAAAAAGAAAATAGCTTTCCTTATCTGAAGCCCTGGGTAAGTTTGAGTACTATACTTTCCATGTAGCAAATAACAAACGCAATGATCAGACTGTGCATATGGGCAGGCTGCTCTGTGCCTTTGAGTCCCAATTTATGAATTTGAGTTTATTGGTAATTACTAAATCGCTCAAGTGACTTCAAATATGTAGTGTAAAATACCCAAAGAATCTCAAAACAGAGTAAAATACCTTTTGTTTCAAATCCTTATTTTTAAAATTAACAAATATATTAGAGCAGGCAGTGGTTTGTTGCTTAATATATAACTTGTTGCAGGTCAGTAATTAAAATTGGATAAATCACGGTTGAGAAGCACCAGTGATTTATCCACTTATGACTGACAGACGGTGATATATAAAGCAACAAATCACTGCCATATTTTCTGAAAATATGGAAGATTCCTTCAGATTCTTAAAAGATTCTTCTATCTTGAACAAGAGTGCTAGAATTTGCTGTAAATCTTATTTTGAAAAAAGGTAATTTTATGTATGTTTTGAATGTTCATTATCCCCACGCTTTTTTAAAAAAGCGATGGGGATATTGCAATCGCCTCCGTCCGTCCGTCCGTCCGTCCGTCCGTCCGTCCGTCTGTCCGTCCGTCTGTCCGTCCGTCCGTCCGTCCGTCACGCTATCTCCTCCTAAACCATTGGACGAAATCCAACCAAATTTGGTGTGTGTGTTGCTCACATGAATGGGGCGTGCAACGGCACATTTTTTTTTTGCCCCGCCCCCTGGGGCCCTGGGGAGGGGCCAAAATGTCAAATATCAAATGATATCATTAAATTTCATTTACTAAGTCAATTTCAAAGATTTTTAAACCAAACTTTGTGTGTCTTCTCACAAATGAAAGATAAAAAACATATCAGACGGGATTTTCATTTGGCCGCCTGGGTCATGGCCCAGGGGTGGGACTTGGGGGTACCGTGGGGGGTTGTGTAATCAAAAAATTTTTTTTTCCGAAATTCAACCAGATTTGTTGTGTGAGTTACTTACATGAATGGCATATGCAACGGCACCATTTTACGGGTCCCCGCCCCCTGGGGCCCTGGGGAGGGGCCAAAAGGTCAAATATCATTAAATCTGAATTACTAAGTCAATTTCAAAGATTTTTAAACCAAACTTTGTGTATCTTCTCACATATGGAAGATATATAACATATCAGACGGGATTTTCATTTGGGCGCCTGGGTCATGCCCAGGGGTGGGACTTGGGGGTTGGGGGGCCAAAAAATTGTTTTTTTCCGAAATTCAACCAGATTTGGTGTATTAGTTACTTACATGAATTGCACATGCAGCGGCACAATTTTTTGGGTCCCCAGCCCCTGGGGCCTTGGGGAGGGGTCAAAAATTTAATTTTCTGAACATGGTCATGTGGCATATCAAATTAAAGGGAATTTGCAGTAGACCAGGATACACTGAAAAATTTTAACCTACGATCAAACTAGTGACCTTGGGATGGGGTCAAAGGGTCAATTACCATTAGATTTCTTCGAGAGCGTGGGGATTTGCGATGGCGCGCCATCGAATGTGTTCTAGTTAGTTTTAAAATTGACATGCCGTCTAATGTCAAAATTACAAGGCTTTATGGGTTAGCTAACTCATGAAAATCAAAATGGCAGTTAAATAACGTCACCCTAGTCCATCCAGTGATTTGTTACAATATATTACAAGGCTTTACCAATGGCTATATAAGCAGGGTGTGTTAGAATATAAAGTATTACATCTAGATATAGAATGTGAGAGTACAAAGGATACATATAATCTCTTGTAAGTTAGCTCTAGGCTTCAGTATTCAATGACAATGTTATAAAGGTGTACAAATGGGTAAAAATAAAAAACAAATTGCACAGGTTTTATATTTTGTACATGTCCCTGGAGTGTAACTGCAATCTATTACATGAAATTTACGGTGTTTATTTTCTAAACATGTTGTCAGCTCATTTTTGGATGCATATCTGGATTTTCTCTGCACAACATACAGAATACTGGGCTGCGTAGCAAGGTCGGTAGCGTGCCTGACTGCAGATCCAGGGGTAGCAAGTTTGATCCCGGCCCGTTCCCAAACTTACGTGGAGATTGATCATGCCGTTCTCCTCCCTCCGCTGATTCAAGAAGGGTAGTTGTCAGGTACAAGCAAAAGTATGTGCACGATGTACTGATTTTAACTGCTTAGTCAAGCTTGCCCAGGAAAGAAGTGTGATTAGGTGAACTGACCGTCCCGACATGACCATAGCTGTTGACTGAGACGTAAAGCATTAAACCAATCCAAAACCAACTTTTAGAAGGACAGACTTACTCAAAAGCAGGATACCAGCCAGTAGTTTGAACATTGTATTTTGATTGTAGAAAAATCACAATTTTGGTGGGAAACAGATATAACCAGTTATAAATTGACAATATATTTAAATCTAAGGCAAAGATTTGGCCAGTAATTTTAATTTAAGTCCCCCCCCCAGCTGTTACATTTATTACATTACTTTTCAACTTTACATTGAGGAAGAGGTCACTCTCCATATTGGCATCTGAGCTTCTATTGGGTTATCCCCTTCTTAATAACAATTTAATTTACAATTCTGTTAAAAGTGATATATTCACATTATACACACAATGTATATCTTTAAAATTTACATGAAAAATGAAAAACAAGTGATTCCATTGTCTTGTACAAATATACAACTTCAGACTTTAAGGGTTATAAGAAGCTGTGCATCAGGCAGAATTAATGTTATTCAATTGCAATGCACAGCTTTAATCTAAATGCAAAAAAGCTTAAAAAATTCATAAATACATGTGATGAATGAGTTAGACATTGTTACTTGAAGCGGACTTGCAGAAATATATTGACCCTCACATTCCATATGGTAAATGTCCTAAAATTTTAAACATTTTCTCTTTCTGTTCTCAAATAAAGTGTGGGTTATAAAGGCTGGATTTCACAAAATACTTGTCAGACTAGCAAACAGGGAAGATCCTGATCAGACTGCTTCTTCAGAAGCAGTCTGATCTGGGTCTGCGCTGATTGTCTAGGCCATTTTTTAAAACATCTACGGTATAATTTTTAAGATCAATTCCATGAATAGTAAATTACATGTATATAGGTAAATTCCATGTATAAAGGTAAATTCCATGTATATAGGTAAATTCCATGTATATAGGTAAGTTCCATGTATAAAGGTAAATTCCATGTATATCGGTAAATTCCATGTATAAAGGTAATTTCTATGTATAAAGGTAATTTCTACGTATAATTTTGTTTGATAAGATTCCTTACATCCCATTAACAATCTTTCAGTTATATAGGGACGGGTCTTCCTCGGTTGGACCAGTACTAAGCAAGGATAAATTTGTCTTGCTCAAGGACACAACGCAGCAACGCCAATGAGGCTCGAATCTGCTGCCCCTCAGTCTCGAGTCAAGCACTCTACCACTGAGCCACTGCGCTCCCGTTCAAAATTTTAGAACATCTACGGCATTTAAAGATAAATTTCTTGAATAGTAAATTGCATATATAAAGATTAAGTTAATTCCATATCTAAAAATAAATTCCATATCTAAAAATTTTGTGTTTATAGCTTGGAATATAGCTGCAATATACAGCATGAATTCTACTTACGTGTCTGAATCTTTTATTGTTTTAACGCCGAGCTGGAAATCTTGTTTTAATTCTTGTAAAGGTGAGATTCCCAGCTTTCTCTTCAGCTCTGTGGAATACCGTACCTTGGACCCCAACACCTGTTTTAGTGTTGCAATTTCACCATCAACCTACATAAAAACATTTACATCTATTATCACATCACGTCGCGTCTGGGAGTGATATATAACAGGATGTAATAAAATTGAAATACCACTAGTAGTTTACAGGTTTTCAAGAAAATGTAATGACGTCCATTATAACGTTGAGTAAATTAAGGGAAAATCTTGACATATTCACACCAAAAATGCAATTTTTAAGTATTTTAATTAGAATCTAACATTAATGCTCCTGTATTATTGAATTTATTTAAAAACTAGTTGCAAGAGATAAAATGCTCGGAAAGCCTGGCATTTTATCTCTTTTCTCTAACTCATTTAATAAATTCAATAATACATGATCACTCATGTAAGATCCTCTAGACTATTTAATTGGATATAATCATGAGAAATTGACAAAAAACTACAACCATGCAAAAAGCAGGTTACAGGCCTCATTTTTTTCATAAGACCGCCTCATTCTGTGGCCCAAGCCGTCTGAATTTTTACTCATCATTAATCCAATATCTTTAATCCTTAATCTGATATTTTAAATATATTTTTATATCCACGTTATCTCTTGGGTATTCCAATCCTTTTCTTACAGGCCTCCAGATTAGAGTGTGTAGTCAAAAATTAACTTATTATTTCTCAACCAAAAGTTGAAAACATATGTTGTGGGTACTCAAAAGAACCGTCTCAGCGAGACGGCTCTTTTGAGCACCGAAAACAAATGTTTAAACTGATGGATATGAAAATAATAACAATTTTATGTCCCAAATTTTTGGTTATCTGGAGGCCTGTAATAGTATCTACTTTTATTTGAGCAGTTGGACTAGTTTTCCAATACAATTTGCATTTATAACATTAACCGATGATTTACAGAAGTTTCAATCAAGCAATATATGACATATATCGCATGCATTTCCCCATGGAAAAACTATAATGCATTTAACCCATAAATGACTGAAAAAAGGTTTTCCATTGGTATCCTGGGTCAGGTGTGGTACTTGATTGTATCGATTCCTGATCTTTGCACCCTTACTTACTTTAACAAAAAATGTATTTCTGGGGTAACCCGACTTCACCTAAATTTCCCAAATGTTCCATGCTTTCTCATGAAATATGCAAATTTAGACAAATATTTACATTGGTCACTTTCAGGAGCTTAACCTTTTTTTCTTCTATTCTTCAACCAAATCATATGCTAAGGGTTCTCAAAAGAACTGTCTCATTGAGACAGTTCTTTGAGTACCATATCATATGACATATGCTAACTGCTGGATACAAAATTTTACCGTAGGTAGGTAATTTCATTGTCATATTGTAGTAAATGTACCTTTAAATTCAGATTATTGGGGGGATAGAGAAGCTGTGCCAATTTGCAAATCACTGAAACTACAAAATAGTAGAGGAGCCAGTGTTCAAAAATGTCAAAAATAAGCATTGAGGTATGTCCCCTTTTTAGCAGAATTTTCACTTGTTTTATCCTTTAGTACATAGTATAGGCAGTATGAAACCAGATATTGCACTCAATTTAAGTCTTGCAAACATACCTGTAACAGTGTGTTTGATACGTTACTCCTTATTTTCTTATAAACAAAAATATGTAATTAGGTCTATTTAGGTAGAAGTTGAAATGCTTAAATGAACAAAACATTTATGCAATCTGTAAAAACATGCTAATCTCTACACATATTGATGTTTTACAAAGTTGTTTGGGTCCATTATAATGTCATTTACGTTACATTTTTAACTATACCCTTAAAATTATTGATATTTTGGCAAAAGGTTTCACTTGACAAATTTCTCAATATGTGTTTAACTTTAGGATAACATGTATTTAAAAGAGCGTTAACTAAACATTTCAAAACTGCAAACAGATACGTTCTAACATAAATACTTTGTTAGTTATAAGCTGTTTAATTAGATGACCGCAGATAAAACTTTATATAAGTTTAGAACCTCTTAAGTTTGAAAATAAGCATGCACTTTTTTCTGTTAGCTTTTAAACAACTTATTTTAATTGTTTTGATATCACCGACTTTAGAGTAATAATTAACAACATTTCTGAGGTAAAATATCATTTTGTTGTTCGATTTTCAATATGTAACGTATAAAACAAAGTTGAAGACAAACAAATATTGCTTAATAGCTTTAATTATACATCACTGGAAAGTTTTTTTCATTAAAAAGGCGGAGGGGCTGTGTTTTAAAGGCATAAAAAGAGCATTTGTTCCAAAAGAAGAAGTTATCAGTACTAATAAGGACCGTGTATATCGTTGTATTTTTTTTGCTTTTAAGAAATGGTATACTTCTTGATTAAAAACAAAACACATTATTTGCTAATTATCTATGTTATGTTATGCAATTTATAAACTTATAAAATGATAAGTCTGATGCAACATCTCAACTAGGATACATTCCCTTAGGCTTGTTCAGTCAAATTTGCTAAAGTAACATATATAACTATCAATAAACGAATTCTATATCATGATTATATATTTGTTTCAACCGTTTTCCATTTTAAACTGAGCCTGTAAACCTAAAACAAATTTATATACTTGCACATTTTTCTTTTAATTGAACAAAACAATCTAATAAGCTATTCAGAAGCAGCCAAAGCTATGTGTCAAACCTGTTCACACTCATCACAATAAATAAAATAGTAAATAACATATCAGTTCTATCAAATCAGATTCATGTATGATAAAATATCTAAGAATTTCAGAAATGATGCGTGGATGTTGGAAACTTTGTTTGTTGTTGTTCCTATTGGTTGTGGGAGTTTTGTATTGGGACTTGTATTCTAATTTGTTTCTAGTTCAGCAACCATCTTGAAAAGGAAGATAGCTGGTTGCTTCACTTTACTTATATTGTAGATATATGTGTTCCGTGTCTCTTCCTAAAGGTGCAGTGGGTCAGTCAGGAGTCTGTGATTGTGACAATTCCTAGTCATGTTCACTTATAGAAAGAAGACGTTTGCTGGCAATCTACACAGTATAACCCCTTTATGAATATATAAAATAGAATGTTGTTTACGTTACATTAAATTTAAGGAAACATAAGTGTTTGTTATCATTTATTTTTTAAGAGAGTGGCTTTGTTATGCAAATTGTTAACGTCACATCTATTAATACATATATCAGAACTCAGAAGGTGACTTTTAAATCTATTCTAGTTATAAACTTTAATTTCGGCTTATTTTTACATGGCTTTAATTGTTTAAATAATGAAACTGATAGTCCTTTTAAATTAACACTACAAATTATTTGTCAAAGCAATGCAAACTTTAAAACTGAATGGGTTATTAAAATGAATTATTGCCGTTGAAATTGGGGAAATCATCCCTAAGGATGGGTTTTACATGGCAAGGCAGTGATCATATCCAAGAAATCTAAATTTCTTAACTTGTAATTTACAATACCAAATTTACTTTATAAAATATCAACAGAGAGAAACTGTTTAAGCCAAATTTAACTAGGTCGCATTAAAATTACCGTTTAAAAGATTATTTACGTTAATCAGAATGTTGATAGGAAAAGCAATATCTTAGAGTAAAAATAGCAGTCATAAGATCAAACTTATTTTTAGCAATTTGTGCTAATATAGCTGATTTTAAGTTCTATCATATTACCAAAGCAGTCATTGGACCCCATTTTAAATAAACTGTTGCAGGAATCCTGTCAGTTGATTCCTTTTATGTGCATTAAATAATAGATGAGTTGTAAACACATCAGGGTATAGAGACAAAAAAACATACATTAAATTATCTACTGTGCTAATAAAATAATAATTATTTGGACAATAGAGAAGGCACAATAGTTAGTATCATTACCAACACAAATGATAGATTTACATGTTATGCTAAGAAAGTATGCATAAACTTAACAAATAGTATGTATGCATGTTTAATTTGTCTGTCGCTCTTTTTATCAATCGTCTTCGTAAGAAATTGTAATTCTTTCGATTTGTTAAAGTATCATGATACATCTTAGATAGCTAAACATTGTCTCTATTGCCAATTGCACTGTATGTAACTATTTTTATCTTATAAATTTTTACTTTTTCCATCTTCATCATGTTTAGTTTAATACCGTCTGACGCTAATGACCCACAAGGGTTGATGCGTCGTTAAGAACCAAACAAACAAACAAACTATGTTACAGCATAGCATTTGTTGAGTATACTATATGAAAGTAATCTTTGAAAGTAGCATAAGTATGGATTTTGCTTCTATTACATGAACTATCGATATACCATAAATAAATCATCGTTTAACAAGTTGGTACATGTTTTATGGGTATTAATTAGTTAGTTTTAAGGACTGAATGACTGTTGTTATGATTACTTATTGTGAGTGTTAAAAATAAATAGTGTCCTGCTGAATAAAACAAACATTAAAGCAGATTCTATCACGTATGCTGATAAGCTATATAGCTAAAAATCAAACGTCTGCAAACATTTTGGAATAAATGATCAATCAATTCTTATTCTAGAAAATTATTTGCTCAAGGTCCTGATTATCGAAGTCTAATCAATACTAACAATGCAGGGGAGCTTTTCCAACTTATTAACAGACATGTGTCTGTTTCTAAAGTATTAAAATGGTAATTTAGAATAAATGCTGTCCTGTTTCATTGCTTCACAAGCGTGTAGAACCAGGCAACACAATGATTAAAGTAATGATCTTTATATTTTTGTTATATACATTACCAACATAAATAATATACTCTTTTTCCAAAGAGGACAGGCTGTAGATACTAAAATATTATAACCCCAAGGATAGCTAAGGCGGGTGCTAAACCAGAGACAGAAATCATCACGATTTCCTCAAACTTCAGTTTTGTTTCATATGACACAGATGAAGGTATCTTTAATGTTTCACTTCTTGATTTGGACTTCCGTTTGGAATATCTTACATTTTTAGAGTTTTAAGGTATATTTTGTGCCTTATTGTTTTAAATATAGCTGCTGTAGCGAATATCTGTTTATAAATGCATATATTTGATGGCTTTTACAATGTGTGATGGATCTGACTATGTTACTGCGTGCTTTTTATTTATTCATTGAGCTGTTGACGGTGAAAGAAAATGTCTTGTATATGTCGTTTAATGCCATTTAATGCATGAATAGAAGCAAATACATGGTAGTAGCACAGATTTTAAAGAATCATTTAAGCTTTTTGAAACAATTTAGTTATGAATAATAAATAGATATCAATTATCCTATTTACATGATTCCTAAACATAAACTTAATTACATTTTTGAGCTTTATTTTCAAGTTTTTCTCTTTAAACCAAATATGATTTTGCTGATGTTGCATCTCATTTATATTAAATGTTTAAAGATACAATATTTCCAATCTAATTTTGAGCACTAAGATGGTAGTCAATTTCATTTTTCACCTACTAGCTGTTTGAACGCATATACACATAACATTGCACAAAAATATTGTTTTAAATGAAAGTAACGTATATAACAGAACTTCCAGGTGCCTAAACTAATATTATTATTCTGCTATTAAGCTGCATCTAATTAAAATATCAATCATAACGATATGTAAGAAAACGATGCAAATTATAATAACACTATACTGGGAGTTTCCTTAATATCTAATGGTAACGTATTAGACTTGGCTATTGCATGGTAAATGCACATGTTCATCAAAAGCTAACAGATATTTTATAATATATAAAGTAGCTAAGAAAATCCTAATGTACAAAAAATTCCCTCCACAAGTCTTTTGGCAGCCCATTGCCAAGTAAACTATAGTAATATATTAGGATGTAAGTAACGTATATAACATTTACGTAAGCGTAAGTAATTTAAACTTATTGTCAGTTTGATGTTTTTCATTAAGTTATTGTAAAGCAATATGCAGATAGTAGGAAATGTGATCTATCTGGTCTAAATAACTTTTCTTTTCAGTAATGTAGAGAATAGCCTACTACATGAAGCCTGCATGGGGGTAGCTATGGTTATCCCTCAAATAAACATCTTTTGCAAGACTTAAAATTTGTGCAATATCTGTTTTCACACTTCTGAAACACCATACTAACTGAAGATATAGTCTAAAATTCTGCTACTTTCCGGCCACTTTTTTCCAATTTTTGAATCTCTGGCTCCCCTACTAAAAAGTCAAAACTTGCAAATACACACCAGCTATGACTTTTGTGCTACAACGTCTCCCTATCTTACTATCACTTCTCCCTAATTTTCCTGGAGGGTGTAGTCATTATCTTCTCCCTACTGTCAGGGCCCAGCTTGAACCCTGGTATAACATACCAGGGTTCAAGTTGGGCCCTGACAGTAGGGAGAATATAGTGACTTCCCAATATACAAGCACCGAAGGCTCAGGAGTTATTAGGCTCACCGATGCAATAAGTACCAAAATCTCGCATACTGGCTCATTTCTATTTGCTCACTTTTTCGAGTTCTTCTCTCCATTCCTGTTTCTGTTGTTCAGACACGTCGTCTGGCATGGCAAGTGGCTCCTGGGCCGTTTCAACATTCCCGGCATTGTCATACACGGGTGAACTCAAATCTGGATACAGATCTGAAAAAGTCAAATACCATATTGGATATAATTAGACTAATTGGGCCTCGTCGTGGGAAAGCCTGACTTCGGGGTTTCCGACTAAGCGAGATTCAAACCAGTCTCGTCAGCTACAGAGACTAGCTAGAAAATAGAAATTTCGCTTATAGCAAGTTTAGATATGATGCTTTCCAAATAGTAAATAACAAAGGCGCTGATCAGTCTGCATGGATGCGCCTGTGTTGTTCGCAAACCTCCGAAGGCAGGTTTTGTCGCGTTGTGGCCCAAATATTGTACATGCCAGGGGTTTTCCTACCTTTCTGAAGTTGGGGTCAATGGCCTGTTGAACTTTGGAAAAAAGCATTTGGGCCATCAAAGTTGGGAAACCTGATGCAGCTTAAAAGATCTGGACCACCACTTTATACCGATTAAAAAACCATGGATATCAGAAGTAAGTAGTGTAAAGCTAAGCTTTTATAGATTTGTTCCTTTAATTGCCTTTTTTAACAACTTGTAAAAATTTGCATAAAAATGTGAATGTTCACATTTTTATGCAAATTTTCAAGCATCTGTTACTTTGCTATTTTTGTTCTGATTTTCATGAAATTTTCATCAAAATGTAGAAGTAAGAAATTGGTAATGATATACACCATTTTGGGAAGTCTTTGCTCATTTTTTAATTTGGAAGGGGTTGATATTCAGCCCGAAATCAGGCCTAGGAATATCCCTGCATACTAATACACACACTTAAGTAGTTAAACCTTTGTAAACTGGAAACCCCTTAACAGGTACTTTGGCAAACCGTGAAGACCGATATTCGGTATTTGGATCCACTCATTAACTAAAAAAAAAAAAACCGAGTTGGACCCTTTTGAAAAAACTTTCTGGATCTGGGTCTACACTGTTTGCTACAGAGATATTTTAAAGGACAAGCCAATGACACACAGCAGATGATAGACACAATTAGCAGCCAAAGTGTTCAATGATATCAGTCAGTCAATATTTCCTTTCTTATCTATAGTATAAAACTCATGAAACAGCTGGTCCAAGGTATTCTTTAGAAAAAAGATATATTAATAACACATCATGTAGGTCACTGTATTTTGCTTAAAATTATCTTCTTCAAAAAATTCTTACAGGAATAATATCAGAGTGTCCAGGGATCAAGCTAGGGGGCCACTAGGGCGAAATAGTAGCCCTAGGGGCCGAAATTTTTGTCCTAAACTGGACCCAGGGAGAAGTGGGAGTCTCCCTAAAAAAATTGTTTTTTTTTAGGGAGACTCATTTTCATTCTGTCACCACACAAACGCAAGCTGTGGTGACATTATCAGACAATCTACTACCACTGCATTGTGTTTCTCCTTCCATTAAATGGCAGAAGTATGTGTAATGGCTAATTTGCTTCTAAATTCGTAGAAAATGCCGTAATTTTGCGCTATAACTTCTCCCTATCTGACTGTCACTTCTCCCTTATTTTCCTGGAGGGAGAAGTCACTTCTCCCTACTGTCAGGCCCCAGCTTGAACCCTGGTGTCCAAAACAGTTTGCAAAGGGTATCAGCAGATGACAAGTCACGCTAGCAAGGAAAGAATTAAGAATACTTAATGTCATTCTGTACCTTCTTCAACAATAGTCATCTCACTGACCAAGTCATCCTCAATATAGCCTTCATTACCGGACAGGTTCCCTGCTTCATCCTCAGACATGGAACCAGATCTCCCATGAAACAACTGAAGGAACCGCTCAAAATTGGAATGGTGACTTATCTTTGGCTGATAGTGCAAATCATCTTCGGAATCGGATTCCGACTTTGTTTTTCTTTCCTTTTGTTTTTCTTTTTTAAGTTTTGACATGATGCTACTTTCTCTTTTGGCGTGTTTAACATCGAATCATTTTGACTTAGCTTCAGGGGAATTGTATTGGAGAAGAAATATTATAAGCTACATGCTTCAGTTCTTATCTTTATCCTATTGTCTACCATGTACAGACCAATTTGAATGAAATGAGCTGGGACATGAGATTTCCAACAATGTGGTATGTGCAACCAGCAAAGGCTCAGACCAGCCTGCAGATACACGCAGTCTGATCAGAGCCTTTGCTAGTCGCTTGAATATTCTATGACTGTTAAGCTACAGTAACTGACCAAACAGCATTTGGAGTGTCTTAGCTTAATAGGAGGCTGCACAGGCTCGTCTGAGTCTATTCATGTCAAAATGCCACATTGTTGGAAATCACATGTCGCTTCTATATTTATATGTTTAAAACCGAACTAAAGAAAATCCTGATTCATATCCTTTGTAACTAATTAAATTTACGATTGTTCCAAAACCATAAAATATTATTACATAAATAATGACATGAAAGTAAAGATATTATCTATTCATAAAATATACCGGCCCATATGAAGATAACTTACAACATTTGCAAATAGAGAGGGCTCAGTCGAGTCTGTACAGTTGCACAGCCATTCCAAAGTCTTTGTTATTCGCAAAAAGCAAAGTATAATGGTAGCTCAAGCTACATATAGAAAACTTAACATCTAGTTCTGATGGATATTAAAGAAATACTCCTGGAGAACAGAATTACAATCATGTACCCTTTTTTCGTAATAGGCCAAATTTTATCATTCAGTCAAACATTTGGGTAAGTCGCAAGAAAAGGAATGATCACTAATTGTTACATGTACAAATGCAATGAGAAAATGCAAAACAAGCATTCTCATTTAATAAACATTCAATTTGCATCATAACTTTTAAGATTATCAATGGAACAATAGATACAAATCTCGTTTAAACACATACATGGTGTATTATATTTACTATTTTTCTCAGTTACTGATGATCAAATGAATCAAACCATACAAGGATTTTCCTAGGCCTGTTTTTGGGCCGAATTTAATTAAGAAAATGAGCAAAAAACTTCCAAAAATGGTATCATTTCCAATTTGGTGAAAATTTCAAGCAAATCCAAGCAAAAATAGCAATGTTACAGATGCTTGAAAATTTGCATAAGAATGTGAAAACATGCTTTCATTCACATTTTTATACAATTTTTTTGTAGTTTTTATGAAGGGCAAATAAAGCAACAAATATGTTACAACTTTGTACATGTACGTACTGCTAATATCTTATATGGTTTTTAATCCATTTAAAATGCTGTTCCAGTTCTTTTAAACTACATCAAATTTTTCCAAATTTGATGGTCCAAACACTTTTTCCCCAAATTCAATAGGCTCCTGTAGTCAACTTCAGAAAGGTAGGAAAATCCCTGTCATAGATTCCATCCCATCTGTAGATATTGTATCTCATTTTCAAGCTGTATGGGAACTGTGTGTGCTAATGCTTTACTTCCCAGTCAACAATTTAGTCATGTCGGGATGATTTCTTATCCTGGGTTGAAACAGTATTAAGCAGAAGATAGAGCTGTATACATGTAGGAAAAATCTATTTCGTATAAAGGTTTTTAGGTTCTAGAATGCACTACCTACCAGTAACTCACAAATCATAAAACAGAAGCCAAGAACGCTAATCATCCTGGCCAGTGTATCATGTGAAATCAGGGCCCTTTTTCCTACTTTTGGTTTTTATTAACATGTGATTGGCCTTTGATTATTTCACATGTCAACTCCAGAAAAGAGTAAATCATGTACATTGTATTTGGAAAAACTAATCATGTATGTTTGTTACATCTCAAACACTCAATAGAATCATCTCTAAGACTGTGGTAGTCCTAATGAGTCACCACAATGTATTCTGGGATGAAAAACAGGCCCCAGCATGATGAAAAAAAAAATTCTTACTAACTCAGTTATCAGGGTTTATTATAGGATTTGAAAACCAGGGGGAATTTTTATAGAATATCGAGCATTTTACTCAAATTTTACTATTGACCACTATTTTTATAAAAATATACCCCCTCCTTCTTAAAGTAAGGGGGTGGGGGATATTTCGAAAATTGGGGTGAATCCCCCAATCCCTTTGCCTATAATAAACATAGAGTTTAAAGTTATGGCCCAACCAAAACATAATTATGTTGTGGGTACTCAAAAGAACCGTCTCATTGAGACGGTTCTTTTGAGCACCCAAACTTATGTTAATACTGATAGATAAAATATTCATAAATTTTGTCTCCATAATTTGTTTATCTGGACCTATGTTGTGTAATTTTACTCTCAAAATAATTTACTTATCTGGATCTACATGTATGCTGACTAAATGAAACAGAGGTGCGGAAATAGCAAAATTTGATACTTGCCATGGGACAAGAAAGTGGACAAAATGCACTGATATATCCAAAAGAAAATGTTCCCATTGCCTCAGAAGAGCGGTCTGCAAGCCTTGTCATGCCAAATGGCGATCCTCGAGACAGACTTAATTGTCTGACCCTCACACTCATGAAAATCTTACAAAACTTCAGTTCTGAAACTGTATGTATTTTCAGGTGGCAAAGATTAAGGCATCCAGGGTGATTCTGGCAGCATGAAGTTAATTTAACTGAGGACTTTCGATACTTTAATCCTTTGGTTAATTTACAGCTGTGCACACTCAAAATCCTGCAAACTTGTACATCTTTCTTTAACTTAAGTTTGATTTACCTGATACAACCATATTTTTGAATAAATCTGTGTATTGGTTGCATAATACTAAGGGCAAGAGTTGTAGTATGCACACGTCAACTGTAACCAAGTAGCACCCTTACATGTCTTTGTAGTAGCCCCTACAGTTCACGGGAAAAAGTTTTTTTTCTTTTTACATCTGTATCTTTTCCCGGTGCAATTTTGGGGCAACTGCACTTTACCACTTTCTTAGACTGGCCTAAGTCCTTAAAACAACTTTTCATCAATGTGTCATATCATAATTATACTTGTAGCCAGGTGTAAAATTTTAACTCTTCACACTCTGGATAATTTTGTAAATAAATTTGTTGTCTGTTGGTGCTGTTTCAACCTCTTTTTCAAAGCGCTTTTTTTTCCCGTTTGAGTCATCATAAGTTGGTATTTCATACCAGTGATATATATTAGATAAGTCACTATTCAAACATACTAGACCCTAATAAAACGCCATATTATCAGGCTTCTCAACTTGGACTGCACTGTATTTCCTGCTACAGTCGAACTTTGGCCACTGGAACTCGCCTGTCTCGAACACCATGGATCGCTAGAACTCATTCGTCAGTCCCGGCAAACTCCCTATATATTTAATGTGAAAATACACGCCAGGCTCCAACAATGATGGCTTGAACTCTCCTACTCAAAACAGGGACCGAAGGGCAATTTTTAACGTATAAACGCTTGGCTGGCTCGAACCAATATTTACCTAAAATGATTCATTCAGATGCTTGATATTAGTTACTTATTTTTCATAAGCTCTCCCCGACAATGATCATTTTGCGCTTGGCTAAACCTAAATTGACAAATTCATTCATTGAGCGGAATGTGTCAATTAAGCAATTAGCGACAATTTATTAGATCAAAGTTTTGAGCTGAGTAGTGTAATAAATATCACTTGTCACGCACAAGAAATGAGATATTTTGTTATCAACAGTTCGCAGTTCGATTCAGATTACAGGCTGGTCAGAGTCTTGTCTGGGCATAGGTTCTTAATTCCTGCTTAACATCTAAAAGCCGGCCACAATCGGCCTGCCAGTGCAACGACATTAGAATGACTTTCCACTGGCGGGCCGATAGTGGCCAGACACCATGTGCTGACTGGATTCAGACGGGCATCAGGCTGTGTCGGTGTACAGTCTGATCTGCGTCTTTGTTTTAAACATCCAGGCGAATTTGTATGTCATCGCTCACAAGATGACAAACCAGACAACTAAATCGTAATAGCAGATGGGTTAGCAAATGCATTGATCAGCATGTGCATATGCGCATGCTGATCAAGGTATTTACTTTCCGCAGATGCATAATTGCAAACATGTGTCGCTTATAATTTTAACTCTAGCGTGCAAAGGGGTAAGTTGACATAAATGACAGATGTCACGTGCAATTAGCAGCTTTGATCGATAAAAACGTGGTGTCCATGGTTGTGAACTCCCTTGAAAATCGTCAGACCAGGTACCGCTCGAACTCATCGATGGGTCGATCTCGCATCGACAGTCCTGACGAGTTCGAGTCATGGAAGTTGACTGCATATGTCACATTTCAACAAAGAGTGAATAGATGCATCCGCACAGTCTCGCCTGGCAGAGCTATCCGTTTATGGTTCCCAATAAACAAATATACGTCACTGCTGAAACAATATTTCGGTTGGGACACAAGTTTGTAGGTGCCAAGCAGGTCTGGCACGATTAATCGAAATATCGGTTAATCGGTCTGTATACAATAGAAATACGTAATCGATATGAAAATTCAAAATTCGGTTACTTTTAATAGATGTTCTACTTATTTATTCAATTAAAATCCATGCGTAATTGCCTCGTGTGATGGTTTGTGCATTGTCGCTAACAGTAGATGTGTATAAATTGCTGTAACGAAGTAGTAAAACATTGTACTCTGCAGGCTAACTTAACAACTGATTGTTAGGAAAGGTTATGCTTGCGCTTCTCTGTTTTAAAGAGTACATAATTATGAAATGTTCGTCAGATGAACAATCTAGCATGCAAGACTGCAAGTTGTTTTTCTCCGCAGTTAAATTTGAGTTTAGAAGCTTTCAATTTTATCGACGTTTATAGCGGATCTTATTCTACATAAAAGTGTTTGTGTCATGCATACTTGACTTCCTTTTGCATGACACCACGCAACATGAAGTTGAAAACAACAAATGGTAAACTGCGAGTTTCCTCACCGACTTTGCCAATTTAGCAAGTCAATTTTCTTCCAGCAGAGTGGATGACGACTTGTTATGAGCAAAGGTGCCACTTTTTATTTTAACCATTTATCTTTTGAATATACAACACATGCTACTTAGTGTTGTGTTGCGAAATAATTGGGAAATCAATGTCATTGAATATGCAAAAGTTGTCAAAATGTTCCTAGACCTTCTATCAAGTTTGAGCGATTACTAATCGGTTACATATCGAAATGCAAGCACCAATTATCGAATGGAAGTGGCTACAGGTACGGGCCTGTATCCCTAGACTACGATTCTAGAGGTACGGGCCCGTATCTGTAGACTAGGAGTCTAGGAATACGGTCCCGTACCTGTAGACTGTCCACTGAGGATTGGCTAGGGGTACGGCTCTAAAATTTCAATACATGTATATGTTGTAACTTATTTTACCGTTTGAGATGTGATCCAACAATAACTCTAGTTGCAAAGTCAAATCCATTTCGAGGGAAACGGATGTAACGTGGTAAAGATAGTATACTTATTTCACGCTAGACCACTAATAACTCGAAGCAATATTTTCTTTCGAGCTAATAATTGCTTGTAACAAAGGCTTAATTGTGCACGGACAAACATGTAAACAGAAATTGACATTGTTTCTCTCTTTCCATTTCTTCATGCTTTAAACTTATTTTCGTGATTTCACTGTACCTTATGCCAGCGTTTAACAGCTTTTTGTTTGGCATCCGACGTTGAGCTGTCTCCATTGCGATGATCGAGTGAAACAAGACCAAACTCTGCTCTGGACCTGCGTCGCCGGTGCACGTCTTCAATGTGTGAACAATCATTATGCAAAGTTTCAATATAAAAGAATGAAATTGGTTTTAATTACAAAATACATGTAAGCACTCAAAAGGTGGTGTAGAGGTAATAATGTCTAAGTTCAAAAATCCCAAAAATATTATCAAATGTGCACAAAATATAGGTGCACACATGTTCAATGTGTGAGCAATCATAATATATAAAGTTTGAATATGAAGGAATGAAAACTGCTGGAGTCACATATAACACAAACCAGACACCTCCTAAGCATTTTGGATGGATATAATATCTAAGTTCAACAGACCTAAAGAATATGTAAATATTTATCAAATGTGCACAAAATAGGAGGTGCACATGTTCAATGTATGTATAATCATTATGCAAAGTTTGAATATTAAGGTATGATAACTTTTGGAGTTACAGATTACACAAACCAGACAACCTCTTAGCATTTTAGAGAAAAAATGTCTAAGTTCAAGATCCCTAAAATGAAAAAAAAATCATGAAATGTACAGAAAATAGAAGGTGCACATCTTCAATGTTTGGACAATCATTATGCAAAGTTTGAATATAAAGGAATAAAAACTGTTACAGATTACACAAACCTGACACTATGCATTTCAGAAGGAAAAAATGTCTAAGTTCAACACTCGTAATAAATGAGAAAATATTTATCAAATGTGCACAAAATGGGAGGTGCACATCTTCAATAAATGAACAATCATTATGCAAAGTTTGAATATAAATGAATGAAAACTGTTGGAGTTACATATTACACAAACCTGACACCCCCTATGCGTTTCAGAAGGAAAAAATGTCTTAAGTTCAACACCCGTAAAAAATGAGAAAATATTTATCAAATGTGCACAAAATGGGAGGTGCACATCTTCAATGTATGAACAATCATTAGGCAAAGTTTGAATATTAAGGAATGAAAACTGTTGGAGTTACAGATTACACAAAGTAGGCACCCCAAAAGTGTTGCGGACGGACGAACGAACAAACCAACGAACATACAAACGGACAGACGGACGGACGGACAGACGGAGTGGACCCACTACTAGACCTGCTTTCGCTAAAAACTTAATCTCGGCATTCAGCGGAAAAAAATGTAAAATTGTTGCCCTATACCCACTTTGAGCCATTTTGACCAGATGACTTTGGATTGGATATTTAATGGGACGATGCCCAGCTATTAATTGTGTCGTGGCGCAAGAAAACCTGTCAGACAAATTTAAATAATAGAGCCGTGACGGGAGCATGGCGAGTAAACCTGTCTTTGGGGTTTCAGACAAAGCGTCTGCTCAAATACTAGCTAGAAAATTGAAATTTTGACATTATTTTGTTCATAGAAGACAAGATATGATACTTTTCAATAAACTTGTTTATCATAATTGCACTGATCAGAATGCACAGGCTGGTCTGTGCCTTTGTTGTTCGCAAATGCCTAAGATAGGTTTTCACGCGCGGGACCCATTGAATGTAAAGATCATAAAAGAAGACAATAGTTCTGTATTCACTGCAGACGAGCAATTAGGGGGAGCTAAAAAGAAAATATTTAATTGGTTTTCGCAGTTTATCCACATTTGTTCACAAGTGACATCCGACTACGATTGTATTTACCCTTACAATTGATCGCTGGCTCCCTTTCAACTGTCAAAGATGGCGACCAAACAGATGTGAATTTGCAACACAATATTTTGTTGGATTAGATGATCTCAAATGGTAAAATAACTGTTACCAAATATAGCTGAAATGGATTTGAATTTGCAACTTAAGTTTTTGTTGGATTATACATCTCAAAAATGTAAAATAAGTTACAACATACATGTATTGAAATTTTAGAGCCGTACCCCTAGCCAATCCTCAGTTGACAGTCTTCAGGTACGGGCCCGTATCCCTAGACTCGTAGTCTAGAGATACGGGACCATACCTCTAGAATCATAGTCTAGGGATACGGGCCCGTACCTGTTGCCACTTCCTTATCGATTAGCATTTTGGCTTTGATTAGCCAGCCCTAATGCCAAGTTAGTAGTCCTACTTTTTAATAGGGGCCGAGTTTGTCAGGGGCCCAGATGTCCCGGAATCAACATGATTTGCTTCAAGCAGTGACTGAGTGAGACTATATTCTGGACATTTTTATGGCCCGTTGAGCCCACTGTCTAAGCAGTCAAAGAATTTTTAAAATGTTCCCTATTGTTAGATAATTTCCATTGAGTATGTCCGCCTAATTCTAATTGCAGACTTTGCAGTATCAAATACAGCCAAATCTGAGAAAACAAACGAACTGATTGATGATCCAGATGGGGATGTTCACGCTGGTCACGTGCTAAAGTTCGTGTAAACGGTAAGCTTGTTTTCTTTCTTTCTTTTAATACTGGCACGATCAAATTATGATCATTACGCCAGGGAGTGTGATTTTGGAATTTTGAAGAAAAAACAAAAACAAAACAAACAAAAACAAAAAATCTTTCGGCTGTGTTTTTAACTAAATGAGTAGTGTCCTAAACTCCTCAGCAGTCTGGGAATTGACCACCGAAGGAGAAAGACTATTCCACTGTGGAATAGTCCGGGGGAAAAAAGAGTTCTTCAGGGCATCACTGTATGTCTGGTATCTACAATATTGGGCACTGTGTGATGACCTGGTAGATTTCAAACTGCGAGAAGGGGTCAGGTACTTGTCTTTTTCTATAGACACAGCACCAGAATGTATCTTATGAAAGAGAAGCAGGGAGGACCGATCCCTACGGGCCTCAAGAGATGGCCACTCAAGCTCATAAAGCATCTCGCCGACACTACTTGTGTTACGCCATCTCCTGCAGGTCCACAAGGTTGCTGTTTTGTAAACATTTATTGCAAAGACACGAAACAGTACCGTTTACATGTGTAAGTGTGGCAGCTCTAGTAAGGAATCAATGAATTAATCAATAATTTTCATCTGGCAACACCAATCATGATGTCAACTCACAACACTTACTGTCAACTGAGGGTGGGGTATAAAAACATTGCATCCTGCGTGCACTGTCATGATTGCATCTTTTACTGCATACGGTAATATGAAAAATATACATACTGTCCGGTTGTGGACTTTCAAAGCTATCTCCTTTGTTCATTTGGGCTGACATGACGTTAATATGGAATAAATGTGACTAATTTTCGTCTGACAGACAAAATCGCAACTTGGCAGATGATGTCACTTTTTGGCATTAATCTCAAAACTCTAAAATATTGATTACGAAAATAAAGTAACTAAAACACCTAAATTGTTTACATTTTATAATAAAATTTTAAAAATAAGATGGAAAAGTATAACAAATATTTGCAGAAGTTTGATTAAATAAAACGAAAAGAAAAAATTCTCCTTGAGAGTATAAAGCGGTAAAATCCAGTAATGAAAACTCCCCAACAGCAGTGAGATTTATCGAAATTGGGGTCGGGTCTGAAAGCCCCTGCCGAGCCGAGCTGCCGACTCGCCGAGTCAAATTTTTATTTTCAAAAACATCATCCGAGGAGATAAATCATAAATATTTTTTATATAAAATCATCACTTAGACCAAAAACAATAAGTGGAACATAAAGAAAAATTATATTTTTTTATAATTTTGATTTAATTTCCATTATATTCCTCGCAGGGGGTCTGAAAGCCCCTGCCGAGTGAAGATAAGATAAAGATAAAGATAAAGAAGCCTTATTTAACGTCGCGTATAGTGTAACAGACAACATTAGCTCATGAGCTATTCTGCGACATAACAAT
Source organism: Loripinus fragilis (assembly GCA_964019695.1). NCBI lineage: Eukaryota > Metazoa > Mollusca > Bivalvia > Lucinida > Lucinidae > Loripinus > Loripinus fragilis. The sequence continues at coordinate 49,954,978 of OZ026528.1, forward strand.
TATATCTTTAACAGATACTTACCTGTCTTTATCTCCCTAGCACAACCCTTTTATGCGAGCGTCAGCAAGGGAGCTGCTAGTACCATTTTTTACACCTTTGGTATGGTGCGGCCGCGGGATTCGAACCCGCGACCTCCCGCTCCGAAAGCGGACGCTCTACCAACTGAGCTATCGAATCGCGATTTCAGTTGATTTTCGAGATCTTAAAGGAAAGCGCAACAAATGAAAAAACGTGAACTGTATTTGTTCAAGATGTGTCACACAACATAAATTTGATGAGAATAGGAAAATGGAGACGATTGAATAGGATATCTCGCCGTTTAAATATACCAACACAGCGATTTTTGTTTGCTTGAGAGCGCCGCCATAGTTTTTGGTTTGGTTCCCGTTTTTGTAAGCGCGATTTACCTGGAGCGCGGGAGCCAGGATCCCGGACATGACGTCATTTACGCTCAATCTGTGTGTATTGAGACTGTGTGAGACGCATTGTTTATGTGGGTCGGATTATATTGGAGTGTACACTTTATTATTATTTTGTGAGTATCATTGGTTTATATATTGAATAAAGATTGACTGGAATGAAAGACCTAAAAACTGGAGCTTAAATTATTAAACTCTGTAATAAGAAATGAAAAATTTACCCATCTTGTGTAACTTTTTACGCGCTTATTCCCCAATTTTTTTTCTTGTCAAAAATAGATCAGCTGGTGAAATAAGTTGCGGGTCACATTGTGTTAACAAGATTGGACAAATAATGAAATTCATTTCTAATTCTAACGGTTAAACTTCGTTCAAATCACGTGTGAACACAGGTACTAGATTACACAGGGTCCGTGGCATAGATTGGGTATCATATCTCTACACATTCTCACAAATTTTTGCCGTTTTGCCAAAATGGTTAGACGAGCTTTCGTCGTACAACTGAAATAAATACCGTTTGCATAAAAAGTGTAAATGTTAAGATGAGTAAATGTATGTTTATTTTGTTGGATAAGCCTTCGAGAATAGGCTGGGACCAGTGCTTATGAGTGCTCTATTAAATATCCAGAGAAAACTTCTCAAAGATGGCCGATCTTTAGACGAGGTACCGTCCGTTTGAACTTAAAAAGTATCCGTTCTCATATGTTATTTTCCTCTGTGATTGAGGCCCAGACAATTTGTAAATGCTTTATTGGCTTATTCATTATGAGTTTAATATTTACCTCGCAATGTCAGCAAAAATCATGTTGCGGTGGGGTCGGTTGGCGTGTACATTTTTTGCAGATGTGTAAGGAAATGCGTTTATATTTCTTACAGTTCTGACTTTGTTAAAATTTAACAAACAATTGAATAGGAAGCGAGAATGCGTTAAATATTTTGATATAAAAGACATTAATAAAAACCTCGAGTAAAACGAAGCAAATTTGATGAAGGGATGTGGATTTAAAAGTGATAGATAGATAGATAAAAGGCCGTTAGACTGATATCGTAACTTTTACTTTGAATTCCAGTTCATCCAATTAGCTTCTCAAAATCATATCCAATTAGTCCATAACTATTTTGACTACACATTATCACACGCTTGAGCTGTTTTTCTCGCTAATTAAATCAAAGTTTCAATACAAATGGACAGCTAATTTTGTTAAGACACAAGCGCTCCTTGCGCATGGTAAACCGACCAGAAAATCGATGTGAGTAAGTGACGTCACTGGTGTAAAAACATGGCGGCTACCACAGGCGGATTCCTACACGAATTTCGTAAATTTGAAATAGCGATAGTTGATTGTATATATACTTTTTAAGCAATTTCTTTGCTTACAAATTCTTTCCAAGATATAGTCCTTTAAATTATATCAGCGGTTACGGTGTATTGCGCTTTCCTTTAATTGGGAAATTAAGAAGTATTCAAGCGATTTTGACCAATAATGTGAAATAAAAATATAAATGAAGATAATGTATAAAGATATCTTACGTAAAACTGCGTTAATTTCACGAAAATGATAGTTTCATAACGGCCACTTCGATTTCTATTTATTTACGACTTAATTAACAACAATGACCGAAAACGGACAAATGTAAACGGCCCAATACCACCACGTACGGTATGCAGTAAGCAAACTAGATCGGATCACCATCGACCTGCCATCGAAACGTCTTGGCAGGGTTCAAGCTGGGCCCTGACTGCTCCCTCATACGAATTTGGAAACTCACACAAAGCTGCACAGTCTGCTGCTATAGAATAATTAAGCACTTTTTCAGTTTGTTTTCGCAGTTTCAACTTCCTTCTCAATTTCGGAAAGGGCTTGAGTTCCATATTTTCAATACAGTTGTGGAGATGGTCTCTCATTCTCATAATGTCAAATCCAGCCAGCAACACCCCTTTTCGTCCAGTGTAGCAATATTCTGTACAAAATGCAATGGCGAATACTCCACAGTCAACGAGATTTTTCTGTTGTTGAACTTTCAGTAAAGAAGCGTTTAATTTTTGTCTGCCGTACAACTGCAAAAATTGCATCTTAACACTTGTGCTGAGCTGTCTGGAAGCTCCTATCATGCTGCCCACAACATTCATATCACTGGAAGATTCGAGGGTCTCCGTAGCTTCTAAATTAGTTCCCGAGTTAATATTTGTGCTTGTTTGCTTTTCGATTGTTTTTCTTTGGGGTTTAAGTTCAGTGGTCCCTGTATTATTGGGACCACTGGGACTTTTTATGGGCCGTCTAACCCCCTCCCCAGAAGCCCGGAGTATCTCCGACTCTTACCTCCCAAGAGGTCCCCACTCAAGATGTGACAAAGCTATTGGCTGGAGGGGGTGCCCCCACCTCTACCCAACAGGAACCCCTGATCTCGGGAATAGATCCCCCACCACAACACCGAGGGAATCGGTAGCAAACGCGGATAACAAACTGTCAACGGGGTTCACGCCAAAGACCCCAGAGCAGACCTTACATGAAGACGCATGCGACGTCAGTTTATCCCCAATAGAGTCCCCCTTCGCGTCCCCAATGCAACCCGCCCCATTATTAAATTCTAAGGGGAATCTCGCTACCCCGGAATTCCCTAATGAGGACTCGAACCCAATGGAAGCGTCGCGCTCATTGGAAGCGTCTTATTCGGAGGACTCATTGTTGTCCTCCGAAAAATCCAACCCCTCATCTACATCAACCCCCATCGACTTACGCGCTTTATATGATAATAAATTCGCGCTTTTATATAAGGAAGATGTGGAACTAAATGACCCTGCATTTCAAGCCCGAAAACGCGAAGAAAAACAAAAAAACTCAAGAAATCGCAGCAGCCCCCCTCAGGGACTACTGCATGCAAGTAAAACGACAATTAGAAGCGGAATGCAATGGCAACATGTCCGGGAACTTAGAAATTGAAATCCCGGAAAAAATCCCCCAAGGGAGCAAAAAGTCCCAACCAGGAATGGGAGCATTCACGACTCCCAACCGAAAATTGGCGGAAAATGCAAGCGAATCCACACCGCGAAATAAACGGAAAGATCAGGAGTCATCACCAATAGAGACTCCTGGGAAAATCCCCAGAACAGACCAGATAAACAGGAGTCTGTTCTCCACCCCCACAGGTAGAAATACGGTACACACCCCCACCCCAGCAGAAAGCGTAAAGGACCTGAGTCCTCACCTGTGGACTCAATCGCCACACCAAACAAGTTATCAAAAACAGGGACCACCGATGATTGGGTAACGGTTGGTCCCCCAAAAAAAATGAATACAGAGACTGATTCTTGGTACCATTTATACCATTTTTGCTTTTAAAAGAGCAATTCTCATAAGTGTCAGATTAAAAGATGTTCAGGTACTTAAAAATTTAATCATTCCAATTTACTTTGTCGGACTTCTTTAATTAGCTGTATATCTGAACATATATCATAAATATTAGTCAAGTCTAATTAATGAACTAAAATTATTAATCATAACATTATAATTACTAATTAATTTGTATCTAATTGATTTCACTAATTATTGTGTGACTGGTGGTCACCTTTAACGACTTTCAAATCGCTAATCAGCGGTATGGACGTTTCGGCTCAATTAAAATTGTTTTGCATAATTAGCGGCCGCTGAAATCCGATTCGGATCGACTTTTATAGCGTGGCTCGGGATTGTCAAAATTTAATGAAAAATCGGAATATACTACATAGCAGGTATTTTTTCTTTCAATTGTTGTACATATATCGATAAACTAATAAATTTGCATGGAAAAATATTAAAAAGGATGCATTCGTTGGTGTTTTGGCTGCATAGTAAGCTGAAAAAGGAATTTCCACTCGGCAGGGGCTTTCAGACCCCCTGCGAGGAATAAAATGGAAATTAAATCAAAATTATAAAAAATTATAATTTTTCTTTATGTTCCACTTATTGTTTTTAGTCTAAGTGATGATTTTATATAAAAAATATTTATGATTTATCTCCTCGGATGATGTTTTTGAAAATAAAAATTTGACTCGGCGAGTCGGCAGCTCGGCTCGGCTCGGCAGGGGCTTTCAGACCCGATCCGAAATTGGTCGGGTCTGAAAGCCCCTGCCAAGCCGAGCTGTCGAGTGCCGACCTGCATAGTTTATTTTTTAAAAACTTCAAACTTCGGTGGAGATTTTTCATAAATAATTTTTATCTAAAATCAACACAAAGACTATAAGCAATAAACGGATCATTAATATTAATAAGGCTATCGGTATCATAAACTTCTTTTTTTCTGAATTTTACCCAAATGTGTCCTGGTCCACATCAGAATCAAAGGTGAGGTTGGCGCCGTGAAGCTGATTAAGCCCTCCTTTTAACTGACCGTTCCGGGGCGGCGCTTCTTTTGTGGATCATTTGTGTTTTTTCTGTCTTGTGTTTTTATGCCTTTGTGCGTGTCTGTTTATTTGTGCCTTGTGGTCACCTACTGGGAAAGGGCTGGCATCTTGGCTCTTGCTTGTGGCGTCTCATTGTAAGTTTGTTTGTCACTTTCCCATTGGTATCCTGGGTCAGGTGTGATACTTGATTGTATCGATTCCTGGTCTTTGTACCCTTACTTATCCAGGCGGACGCAACAGCGTGTGTTTTGATGTCAACATTGAAATTATGACTCAAAACTGTTTGAAATCTCGCCACTATCAAGAGTTCTTTTAGAAACACAGGGCTTGGGCATTTTTAAATGCTGATGTATCAACATATATCACAAAAAATATAAGTGTTAATTTACTCTGTGGTAAAAACAGAGGTATACTTTGAATGAGATGGGCCTACGATGCAGAAGATGAACTAATTATGCAGAAGATGGACAAGCTTTGAAGGAGTGGGATTATTAATGAAGTAGTGAATATCTATCAACCCTGATCCAGGGCTTCCATTAACTTTCAAATCCAGGAAGTCCAGACTTTCGACCCTTGAAATTTGGAAGTCCCATTGAATTTTTTTGGAAGTCCCACTTTTTTCTGTGATACCGTCGCGGTGTGGCGGATTGTCAAACTTGCTTTGAAAAATAAGATATATATTTCAGAGATCTTTCTTTGTTCCTTACAAGATAGGTAGGGTAGGGTAGGGTAGGGTAGGGTAGGGTAGGGTAGGGTAGGGTAGGGTAGGGTAGGGTAGGGTAGGGTAGATAGATAGATTTGTTTGGGAGGGTGTTTGTGCAGCAATTTTTATTTTAAAAGCTAGTATTTATTTGTGTAACAATTACTTTTTATAAGCTTGTACTTATACAGAATGAGATCATTCTTTGTTCCTTACAATGCATAGATAGGTAGGGAAGGGTATGATAGGGTAGGGTAGGGTTAGGTAGGGTAAGGTAGGGTAGGGTAGGGTAGGGTAGGGTAGGGTAGGGTAGGGTAGGGTAGGGTAGGGTAGGGTTAGGTAGGGAAGGAAAGGGAAGGGTAGGGTAGTGTAGATAGATAGATTTGTTTGGGAGAGTATTTGTGTAGCAATTTTTATTTTAAAAGCTTGTACTTATTTTGTGTAACAATTATTTTTTATAAGCTTGTACTTGTACAGCGTAACAATTGCAACAAAACAATATTCGTTTTTAATATGTTGTATGTTCGTTGGTGTAGTGCCTGTGTAGAAGGAGCGTTCAAGTACTAAATTATCGCATGCGCAGGATCTACACAATTAATTACGATGCAGACGTGTAGAGTTTATAAAAGTAATTTCACAAGCGTGCAAAGTGTCACGTCGGCACTTCAAACAAAACGGATAGTGATTGAGCTGTTGGCCGTTTCACTTTATTGCTCAGGGACTGGACGTCCGTCTCGCGCGAATGGTTTCTAAGGCCGTTGTCAAGATGTGTCGATGTAAAATTTCACACCTGTTGCATGACACGCTTTTATAATTACGCTTCCGACTGAAGCCTACACTGGCTGTCAATAAAACTCTCGAAATCAGTCAAGTGGGACGTCCTAGCGTGGTCAATAAACAAAATAAATGAGTTTCCAACACGAAGGCGGGACATAAATCACGTAATCTGGTAAATGTGGGCGGGTTTTTTTCTGCAGACAGGACGTCTCGATATCCATTTTCGGCCGTACTAAGGAATTTTCAGAAGTCCGCGGTACGTCTCTGATGTGTAATTTCGGCGTACGCAGCCGATTTTTGGACGTAATATACGGCGTACGTCCGCCTAACGGAAGCCCTGACTGATCTTTGCCGTTCATTTGTATCACATTCCTTTGGAAAACCCTTTGTAAAAGTCCCTGCCCTGGGAGATCTTCAACTACATATATTGATTGAATGATGTTTAGTTGGTAAAATCAACACATACATACATATACAACAGCAAATTAAAACATATAGCACATTAAATATCATATTAATTTAGCACTTTAAAATATGGAATGTCTTTTTTAAATCAAATAAATCTCTGATGCTATTAAAACTTATAATTTAAGATGAACTTGAATAAAATAAGATGAATTTGAATGGATCTAGCACAAATATCACATTAAGATTATCACAGTAAACTAGTTTATCACAAATCATCACACTTATGCATTTTATAAATTAAGAGCTCACTTTTTGAATAGGCACAAAATAATAATGATGAAATTGAATGACATCTCATTCATATCTCACACTCCTGAACCTCTAAAAGGATCCAAGGTTGTGAGAGATGAATGTAAGCACATTTTGTTATTTAAATGAAAGATGATGAAAAGGCAAGTGTATGCGTGTTGAAATAACCCAGGATAGCCCATGAAAGCCCTAAGGTCTATTTCCGATGGGGTCCTGATAAAATAAAAATTCACGTTCTGAAAAAAATAAAGTTGGCAGTTTGCCAGAGCGTTATCTAAGAAAAGGTTTTATATATAACATCATATTTCCAAGGATGATCAAGTTACGCTGTGTACATTAATTTTTATCCTGCCAATTAATTTTTGTTCTAAAATGTTATGCGCTTTTTACATCTTCAGACATCTCTAGAACTGTGAGTATTTGATAACAAAATAAGAGAACACGCTGCTATACTTACATTAATTGAGCTTGGCGTTAGTATGAAACCTCTGGTTTATAAGGCAAGACTAGTGTCTTATCCATTACTCAACAGCGGCTCCTAGTTACAGTGTGTTTCAACGTAGTTAAAAGGGGATAAGAAAATAACTTTAAACCCTTAAATATGAGTGCATGCGCGAATCCAGAGGTGGGATAGGGTCTGGAGCCCCCCCCCCCTCCTGGAAAATTTCTATAAGTTTCTATAGAAATTAGCATCTTTACCCCCAACCCCGAAAAAAGTTCACCCCCCCCCCCCCTCTGAAAGCGGTGGAATCCCTCTGAAACCTCTGAAAAATAGTTTTCTTTAAAATAAACCATTGGACCTTCACTGTAAGACTGTAAAATACCTAATTCTAAGTTTCCAGAGCTTTTCTCTGTCAGTTGGGTCATATGAGTGTTGATCCCAGGTGTAAATATTTAACAAATTGCCTTCAAGGAGTCAATTATTGTCTTCAAGTAAATACTATTGTTGAGATTTTATCACCTTCTATGCTTTTGTATGGTTTTGGTCACTTTTAAACTATTAAAGGTTGATTGTCACAAAGCCTAATCTTTTATAAGCAGATGAACAAAGAATATACAATTTGCTTAAAAAGGGTGCTTTCAAAATAGTAGAGGTAACATACAGTCTGTGTCTGTGGTAAAATTGTTATATGCTATCTTATGTCTATACTAGCACGACTAGTTCCAATTCTCACATTCAACTTTTCATATATTGAGTACATCAAATGATATATATGCATTTACAGCGACCAAGAAATATTTAGCAGCATTTTAAATATCCACATGTATGATATTTTTAGATAACTGAAGTTCATTACTCATCTGAAAAGTAATTAAAAAGTAATTGAAAGTAATTGTTAATTACTCCCATTTTTGACCATGTAATTAATTACATTCAATTACTGTAATTAAAGAAATGTCTTAATTACAATTACATGCAATTACTTTAGAAAGTGTAATTATATTACAATTAATTACAATTACAATTTTAATTACCCCAACTCTGATCTTTACCGGCTTTCTTACTTTAACTTGCTAGTACTGGAGAGGGAAAGTATAAAGTCGGGACAAACGCCCGGGATTCGGGACCAATTCTCGGGACAAAAGTTTACAAGCATAAAAATGATATTTGTCATGCAAATATAAACATAAAAATGGATCACATGTTCATTATAGGGTCGTCTTAAAAATACAAACAAAGATTTTGCATGACTCTTGATACTTTTTAATAAATAGCCAAAGTACCGGGCCCTGTCAACCATTTTAGATGTTGACGATGTCAAGTATACTCAAAATTTTCACTAGAGAATCATTTTTAATCCCAACTTTTTCATTTTTTCAGCTACAAAGATTCCAAAGTGTATGAAAATCAAAAAAAATATTTGAATTCACCCAATATTCTAAGAGATAATCAGCCTCGGACCAAGCCAGAACCTAAATCGCCATTAATTTTTCTATTGCACTATTGACTATGTCAAGGGACTTCAATTTTAAGCCTACATATTGTTTTAGAAATCAATCTTTTGACATATTTTCATTCATAGTGATACCAAAGGGTATGAATATGCAATTAATCACGAATCTTACTAATTACAAACTTTACGAATCATCTGCCTGGAACCTATATCATCACGACGACTGGATTTCACATTTTAATAGTGGTTAAAAACACCATTTCTGGGAATAAGTTTCCATTTCGTAGTGGGAATCTGCTTTGGACCAAACGCGACGAATTTAGCCACAGTCAAGCAACGATGGATCAGACGTGTGCACAAGTTTTAGCCACAAAGGCTCAGGCAAGCCTGTAACTGGGCCTGTAACAGGCCTAATGTAAGTCATGCCAGAGCATTCGCTGATCACATTAAATAAGAGGATATTAAAACACAAACAAAAAACACAGGAAATTTGGTACTTATCGCTTTTTCAAGCAACAATGCTCAGTCGAGTTTATGACAATGCACAGCCTTGCCTGAGCTTTCGCTGCTCGCATTAAACGATAGAGAAAATTCCAAAATTAGGTATTTGTCGCATTTTAAAGCAACGAAGGCTCAGTTGAGTTTATGCCAATGCACAGACCCGCCTGTGCTTTCGTTGCTTGCATCAAAGTTGAAAAATAGGGAAATTTGCTTTTTATTGCATTTTAAAACAACAGAGGCTCAGTCGAATTTACGTCAATACACAGACTCGCCTGACCCTCGCTGCTAGCATAAATGAGACAAAAATCGAAAAACTAAATTTATCGCATTGTAGTAGTCTAACTTCACATTGAAGGAATGTTCTTTCTGGCACTTCTCACAAACCCAAGAGCATTCCTGGCACTTACTGACACCTTAGTACACACATAAAATGGTACCATTTTGGACACTTTCTGTCTCTGCACCCCACCATATCATCTACGAATACTGGCAGTTCACAGCGGCATGAAATTTGAATAGTCCTAATATTTTTGTTGATATATATTGTAACATTTCTTAGCCTGGACGATTCCTTAGGGAGAATAGCGACTCATGTAGCATGAAAAGCTCAAGTGGTGAGATGCTGGGGCATCAATGTTTATTTTTATACCCAGCATGTTTTTTGTTTGTTTTTTGAATAAGTAAAATATGCCAACGCGAACTGTTCGCTTATTAATTTACATGTTAATTTGGCTGCCAAAGATAACTTGATTCCCCATTGCTTCAATATGCATCGTAAAAATGTGAGCTCCTATCATACTTAAATCCCATTAGCTAATTAATTAACCATCTCAAAATCCCATGCACTAATCAAATGGTTATTTAGTCCCGTTTGGTCCATGATCGATTCTCTCATAAAATTAAGGTAAGAAAGAGGTCAAAGATCAGGATTCGATACAATCAAGTACCACACCTGATTCAATTCAACGATTCTGCATTTCTGCTGCTGTAAAGCCTATTCAAATGGCAAAATATAAAAAAATTGGATTTTTCTGCTTGAGTATTCATAAATTGAAATTCCTTTTACATCGTCAGTACCACAATAGAATTGATTAATGGCAATTTTGGTCCCGATTGGTCCCGTGATCATTTTCTCGTAGAATTTTCAGTTAATCCAAATAGAACTTTTGATTTTCATACTCTTTGCGATATTTATAAATGGCCAAATGAAAAAAAAAATTGGCATCTAAATATTTTCTGTAGGCAAAAATTGAAATTCCCTTGACATCTTCAATACTGATGCAAATGGCTGAGTGCAGGTGAATGAGTTACGCTACTTACCTATATCTTCGTAGAAGGAGATGAACTCAACTTTACTAGACGAAGGCTGGAAGGTAACTGATGACAATACTCCAGGGCGGCTCCATGACGTCATTATTGGCGGGAACAGTAGCTCATGGAGCTCGTGGTAGTAGAGGGATGAGCACATCTCACTGTCGTCGTCTATCTCCGGGACTCTCCAGAACTCCCCAGTATTCCCCGGAACTCCACGGTAGCGGCTCTCACAACACTCTACCCCATCTTTGAAAGTCCCTGGCGTATGGTCCTTAAGCCTTAATTAAAACATGCTCTTAAAATTAAGTTAAAAATGCCTATAAATTTGGTTTATTGTCCGAAAGATTATTGATTGAAGAGTTTGCTAAAAGATGACTTAAATAAAAGTTCCCTTAATTTGCCTTAACTTAAATTATAAAAAAGTATATTTATGCAACATAAAAGACACACAAAACATGGACAATTACAGATAATGAGTTAAAAACTTAGATGACTAGCGGAATTTACAATTTGATGAGATATTCGGATAAGGTTACAATTAAGATGAGATGGAATTTACAACTTTGATGAATGATGAATGATATAAGCAGATCTTTGCAATTATTTACAGACGTATATGGAAGGAATTCTTGCCACCTGAATAATTTACAATATGGACATTTACACAACAATACGAAAACAACACAACAGAGCCAATCACAATATACGACAATACCTGTGTAGGGGAACTGTCAGCTTGTGACCTTTTCTCCACTAGTCCAGAGTAGGTCCTAGAGGCTCGATGGTTCCCAGGACAATAAAAAGCAAAAGCAACAAAAAAGCTAAGCAAAAACGAAAAAGCAACTAAAGATAATAAGCAAATACTCTCCAGAGATCACTGCAGTGTCAAGTGGCATGAATTTTACAAAAGATAACATATAAATTTAATTATGCTGACAGATTTAAATATCACAGGTATTTGAGATCTACATAATATATGCAATAGGTATATCACAATTATACATGTATAAATATTTGAATATGTATATGCAATGATACACATGGAGTTTAGAAAATATCACAGAAAGTTTCACAATATGACTGATGAATTTGAAACACAAATATATAAATAGATCCCAGAGTTTTTATCGATTACTAAAAATGGTCGAAATGGTCAAAATTTAATGAAATAATGTATCCAGATTTTTGAATAAGGGTAAAATCCAAAATAATGCAAAAATAGGTAAACTCTGTGATCCGTAATTCACGTTAGTTATATAAAAGCAAAAGGAAAATAGAAACGACAAGGCACGGGGTAGCTACTTGCTACAAAGCAACACAGCACACTACACTGAACTTATTTTCTTTGAATTCCGAGGTCTGAAAAACCAGAAAAATATATGTATTAATAAATTGAATATGCAAATCCACTGGAAGAACTTACACCAACAAAACACGCGAAATATTCAGGTGAACGCGCAATTCCTCCAATGACGTGAACATACAAGATCCTTGCCATTGAAGCAATTTCGATAATCATAGCAAAATAATCACGCCACGGTAACAAAGCTATCGCTCCTATGACGTGAACATACAAGATTCTTGCCATAGAAACGATATATCCTGTCAGAGTAAACTTCATATATAACGGATATGAAAATGTATTTATCCAGGTAAAGGTGATTAATAAACCCAATGAGTGTCTTTACCAAGGCAAGCTATACATCTTGGCAGCATTCTTATTACACACTATCACAAGCTCCATTGTCGGTATACCCATAATTTCGGCAGCTTTTACCCCATTTTCATATGCCATCCATGGTCTTTCATGTCTATCAAAATATGGGGAATCCGTCTCTAACAGAAAAAGGTTAGGCCTTCCTGCAGACATCAGACAAGCTTGCTTCCTACTATCTGCAACAGATTTCCTGGAAAGGCTAAAGAAGCAGTTTGGAAGGAGAGAGCTCCACTGATTGAACTCTTCCACTCCCCCTACAAAACAATGGCGATGTATCCACGCCTCTTGCAGACCCAAATCCAAAATAATTTCTAAGGCCTGCTGAGCAACTTTAGCTTCCATATCATTGTTTTCAATACGGGTGTGCAGTACAATCACCTTACCCAGTTGTTTTGCAAGTGATAAAGTGAGACGCAGGAACTGGCGTTGGGTTTCGATTTTCTCTTTCCCACAACGATCCTTGTCATGTGACTCGGAACAATTGCAACGAGCAGTATGATCGATACCAACTTCGCCATACCACTCAGGATATTCCTCCAGTTCCCTTTTCAGTTTTTGAAATTCCATCTCTGGTCTATTCTTGACCAGCACATGGGGGTGAATTCCAAGAGTGAATCTCAGTCTTGGTTCGCCCGCCATCTACCTACCAATCTTAAACCAAGGAGATGGGAAAGACAAAATTCTGAATCGTCGAAACGCAATGTAGCAGAAAAAGGGATATTCATCGAGCACTCCTGATCCGACAAAGTAGTTGAATGTTGATGGGAGAATCCATCCAAATGAAAATGTGAATAAATGATTCCCACTGTCATTTTAGGATGTCCATAAGGCATCGAGGAACCATCCGATCAAATATACTGATGTACAGAGAGAACTGCTAAACAAACTGCTGGACTAAGTCGCGCCAGTAATCTGGTAAAAACAGAAAAGTTAATATATATATTTTTTAAAAATTATAATACTTTTTTTATGATGAATGTATATGACAATGAAAATTAGATGAAATTGATATGTGCTAATTAAAATTTAGCACTAATCGTTAAAAATGTGCAAATGAAAATATATATTACAAATTTACATGATAAAAATTATCTATACAAATTCCCTGATAAAAACATAATACAAATCTACAGTGGCGGCGGACATGCTCGCAGTTTGCGAAAATAAAATGTGCCTGACATTCTGGTGGAACCAACAGAATGACAAATGCGGCAACCAGGATGAATGGTCAATTTAGCCATCCACACTAGCTGCCCCTGCACTTTCTATCCATATACATTGAGTGCCCATAAGTATATGCATAGGACTTATTTGAAAGGGGTCAGATGAGCTGTCTCGGGCCCTAGCTAATAAGTCATATATAAAAACACAGAAGATTAATTACAAAGGTAAAAAATGCTTGTCTGGTAAATCCAGTGGCAATGATGGCCTTCGCCACTCAAGATACCAGACAAGGGGATAAAAAAATAAATATGAGACGGTGCAACGGCAGTGTTACCACTACCGTGCATGCCGTCTTGATGACAAATTTGTCGATAGATGGAACTGTCACACCACCCTGAACATACAAGATCCTTGTTCGGTGTCATCAGCCATCTGTATTAAAATAAAATAAAACTTTATCTAAATGTTTGCCATGATTATACTTGGGTCTTTTGGCCAACACAGGTCAAACGAAGCTCTGTGGCAGTGACTAATTTTGCACTGATGCTTCAGCCAGAGAGGGCAGGTAATGTCCTCACCTGGTTTCAGCCAGTATTGGTGGGCCACCATCACCTTCTTTTGGTCCTTTTGCCTATAGATGGGGCCCAGGTTGGAAAGGACTCTTACTTTAGGCTGCTTCTTTCTCAGCCAGTGGGGAACTGTTGAACCCTCACCTGGTTTAAGCCTGTAGTGATGGACAGCCATTACTTTTCTACGACCTCTTAGTCTGTTGATGGGGCGCTTAACACTTTTAATGGACAAGTGCAAGCCATTCAAAGGAGGTCGAGGCCTAGGCCTAGCGCATTTTTTGGCTTTCTTGTGCCTGACCCTACCACTGGTCTTGGATTCCCCAATCCCAGGGACAGGGTCAGAACATACATCACCCTCAAACGACACTGACTTTTTATTTGCCGTTACATCTGCAGGTGATGGACTGGATATGCAACTGTTGGACAGAGCAGACTGCAAATCAACATCAACAGGACCGATCATGTCTGCTGACTCTTGTCTGTCCCTATCTCTGGTCATGGGCTCATCATTTCCAGAGGAAGGGTCAGAACTTTCATCATCCCAGATAAGAAACCATCTGGGGACGATAAAGGAAATTTGGCAGAGCTGCTTGCCGCCCCCCCCCCCCCCCCCATTTTTCCGACAATGAAAGACTAGCAAGAGTTTCAAAACTATTGATCGGCCGGTGATTATATTTTGCATCATTTTCAACCACCTGAAAGACGGGATCCATAATCAGGAAGACAATTTGATATGGAGGAGAAATTAAGGCGGACCCCTTTCTCCTCCCTATCAAACTTTCTTTTCATACGGTCATATTTTTCATTTAAAGGTTCCAAACCCATAATCTCCTCTTTCATTGTATCACTCATTGTTGACTGGCCACTCTTTTCCAACCCATCCAATCCCCCTCGGACACAGTATATCTGTTTAGCATTGTTGGAAGAGGGATAGATCTGTTTGGAAATTATCAATGAATTTTATACATGACTATATGAAAATTAAATGGGGTATACGAGTGAACGACAAAATAAAAGACTGTTGGGATAATTATAATTCTCCATTGTAACTGGACAAGTGGGTGAAAAAGAAACAATACTAAAATTTTCACAATCTATTCAGGAATGCGAGCACGAATTGAACGTGGAAAAAAACGCATGCAAACTGAAAGCAGACCAGAATAACAAAAACAGTGGGTTTCGCCACAATCTTCGCTATGCTGTACTACTGACAATAAAAATAATATCTGAATATTATTTGGATGATATATACAAATTCAATAGATCAACGCCCGAGAAAACTGGGATTGCTACTAGCAGCGCCATTGATGCAAATGGCTGAGTGCAGGTGAATGAGTTACGCTGCTTACCTATATCTTCGTAGAAGGAGATGAACTCAACTTTACAAGACGAAGGCTGGAAGGTAACTGATGACCATACTCCAGGGCGGGTTCCATGACGTCATTATTGGCGGGAACAGTAGCTCATGGAGCCCGTGGTAGTAGAGGGGTGAGCACATCTCACTGTCGTGAATTTCTTGCAGATACTTTGTTAAATTCAAATTATTCTTTTAATTTTATGCTCTCTGTGATCTTATTAGATGACAAAATGAAAAAATGGATCTAAAAGGTTTCTGTAGTCAAATTTTGGAATATATTTGACATGTGCAGTACCGCGAAAACCGGTCCTGGGTGTAGTATTTGTGCTAGTTATTAAAAAAATCAAGTCATAAAAAAATTTATATGCATTTTTAGAAGACCCTATAATGAACATGTGATCCAATTTTCAGATTGCTTTTTTGATTTTAAATACAAAATTTTTTTTTAATACTATTTTGATGCTTCATTCTTTGGTCCCGAAATTTGGTCCCGGATCCCGGGCATTGGTTCCGGCTTTTATACTTTCCCCTGGGGAGTTCAGTTTATATTTTCACGTGCAAATCTCGCGAGACGTTGGAAAACGAAAATAAAAAAAAAAAGTAAACATGGCAATGGGAAGAAAATCCAACGTAAATTCTTATTTTATTGGCCATTTTTAATCTGCATAGCCTTGTAACCATTCCATCCCCTATGTTGACTTTAACATCCATCTGAAAGATATTCTACACGTAATTTTGATGGCTTATTTCCAAATGAAATGCCAGTTTATTGGCTCATGAATCTTGATCGGTCAGACGCTTATCA